>CM028132.1:345867500-346065000 GCA_016271365.2 Neoceratodus forsteri | reverse complement strand
AGAATGATGACTAGGACAAAGATTATAGGAGATGAAAGGCTTCCACACCCTAAGATTGGTCTTAACTGTTTACAGTCCTTTCAGAAGAAATACCATGAAATTGCTTCAAACCCCACTTCCTTGGCAGGGTTGATGAGCACTATGACACAAAATACCAATTGTCTAAAAAGTTCCTCTCTGTACACCCCAGCCATGAGTATTGTACAGCAGGCAGCATGTGAGAAAGCTAGTCTCATCTTCCTTTCCTCCTGACAAGGACTCCAGAAAATGGATTTTATTGCAAGATGGTATATACTACTGCTTCTCTGTTATCCGCCTTTCCTCCTATATGGGTTTCACAGCCAAGTATCAAAAAGCATTGTGGAATTCTGTCATTGCTATTGGTACTTCATAGCTTCCAGGGCAGATTTTACAGTGTCAAGTCTGGTCCTGCCCCATTGTCAGATTAATTCTGGGCAATAGCCAAGTACCCCTCATGGCGATTCCCTCAGTATACAGGCTACCCAGGTTTTCATCCTCCTCTCTCCCCCCCACCCGTTGGAACCTGACGCCATGGGGTGCAGTCCTATATGTGTAGACCTACTGCAAGAACCCTCTCTAAGATCTACTGTTACGGTAAGTTCTGAAGTGCAATGTCGAGTGCAAGGCTTCTTGGCAATCATTCCTTTAAGCCTAAACCTGCTGCTCCACAAAAATCCCACTCTAGGTGAAGCAGGGGCAGAGGTTCTTATCCCAGACCTTATGCCCCTATCCTCAGCCTGACTTCTCTCAGTACAGAGGATTTTACAGAGGAGGGGTCAAAGTCACCTCTGGTCCAGTCAGCAGCTTCCCAGCTTAAGCTCTGATGTCCAGGTCTCCTCTCCTCTGCCAGTAGCGGGCAGACTCCCACTATCTTTATTCCTGGCTTTACGAGCAGTGGAGAGGGTTCCTGCCCACGTGCAAGGGCAAAGGCCTCTACTCCAGGTACTTCCTGACACAAGAAAACTGGGAATGGTGATCTATTTTGGATCTTGGATATCTGAATAAACATCTGCTGAAACCACAATTTAAAATGGTCACTCTCACTGGTCATGAAGCCCTTACAGCAGGGAGACTGCCTAGCCTCCCTGGACCTAAATGACACTTACCTCCATATACCCATAGGAGGTCTCACAGGAAGTTTCTCGTTCAAACTTCATTTGGGTCACTGTCCATTTGCTGCAGTGCCGTTCCTGCCAGCCTTCTGCTCCCAAGAGTTTTCTGAGAAGTGCCCTAGCAGTGGTAGCACCTCGGAAGCTGAGTGTCTACCCTGTTTGGGCGATTGGCTCATTGTGGCAAGGTCTCATCAGGTCAAGGCGTCCCTTTACCTCGCGAGCACACTCAGTCTCTGGGCTTCCTGGTAAATCTGAAGGAAATATCACCTAGGGCCCACTTGGTTACTTTCATAGGAGCTCATCTGGACACCGAAGAGGATCTGCCTTTCTCCTCCAAAGAGAATTCAAAGTTTCATGTCCATGGCTGATTTCTTTGGTTCATAACTGGGCATGTGTCCATTTATCTTAAGAAAAATTCTGGTGCCTTCCTGGTCAGGCTCTCCTCAGCACACCCCAATCTGTTTTGATTGGCTGATGCTAACTAATTGGCATAACTGACACCTCTGGGGCAGTTCTACCTAGTGCTAACTGCTTAATGTTACTTGCTGCTAAAGGACCCCTTGGAAGAAAGATGCGGGAGTACTTTTCTCCTTTGAGTTTCTCTAAATTGAGGCATTCCTGGTTCTCTGATACCTGTGTTGCTAGGTTCTCCGGCAGGAGAACTGAGGTAGGCTGGCTGGTCTTTATGCAGAGTGTCCTTCCCTTTGTTTGCTATTGAGAGATTCTTCTAAATTAGCGCTAGTTTTGTGGCCCTGGGATCTCTGTTAGCATGGTTTACTGCTCTTTTCTTAGTGTAGTCTCCTGTGAGAGTGATGCTTCCGGGACCACTGATTCAGGTGGTGGTTCATTTGAATATGGCTTCTCTATCTATTGGACATACTCCGGTGGAACTAGTGGATCTTGCTTGAGCGGTTGCTGCAGTAGGTCTTCATCTAGGACTGCACCCCTGAAAATCTGGTCCATACGGCAGACTAGCAATAGCAGTGGAGTCAGTAGGGGACCGCCCCGACATCAGGTGACACGTCAGCCCGACTATAAAAGGGCGTCCCGCGCCTGCCTCCAAGTTCTTTCCCACCATCGCGCCAGTTCACAAGACACTCAGTAGAACAGTGATCAGTTGTCCGCTTAGTTAAACATTTTCATTGTCTCTTTCTGCTGTTGATCTTTCTCTACTGCTCGCCGGTATATATAGTTTCGTTTTCAAGTGCAGTGCCCAAATCCTGCATGGGGATGACCACTCCCTTCTGCCTGGGGCCCAAGCACAACTCTGCAGTGTGCTATTTGTCAGGGCTTCAACCAGGCCACCTGGACCATCGCAGGTGGCTCCTCAAGGCCCACCTTCTACTCAGCAGCTAGCTTCAATGGAAAAGGAGCTCCAGGACCCTAGGGAGAGTTGTTGTCACGGCCCGAAAAAGGACAAGTACCAGGAAAGAAGCCTCTCCTCAGGGAAAAACCAACCTTCCCTCGGTTGGGCGC
The DNA here is from genome assembly GCA_016271365.2 of Neoceratodus forsteri. Lineage (NCBI taxonomy): Eukaryota > Metazoa > Chordata > Ceratodontiformes > Ceratodontidae > Neoceratodus > Neoceratodus forsteri. The sequence goes on along the minus strand of CM028132.1, from coordinate 346,062,391 downwards.
CTCTCCCCTCCTGCTGGGGTGAGCGGGCAGCGGGGTTTCCTCCTTTAGAGGTCCTTGTGCATTCACACACTAGCAGCACCACCGATGAGCAGTCCTCCAACTCTGTCGCCAGGCGCCCAGCCCTTACCAGTCAGCCTGACCAGTCTTCCTACCGCCAGCCCGGTTGTGACTGATAAATTGACCGGTGCCCTGTCGACTGCACAGCTGCTACCTCTCGATCTGGCTCCCTTGTGGACCCAGACTCTGGAAAAATGTGCTCGTGGAAGAACTTTCACCCCTACTGGTTTCCACCCTCAGGGATTCGCCACTCGTTCCTGACCTTTCTCTTCCTTGGAGCGCTTCTAGACCTGTCGGGGGGGTCTTTCGAGCTCCCCTTCGCCAGGCCCTCTTCCACTGCGGATCCCCCTTCCCAGGATCCATCGCTGGACCTAGGATTTACAGGCATGGACCCTCCTCCTTTTTGTGACCCTTGCCTGATCCTTGTCGCGGCCCATCGGCGCCCCCAGTTGGGCCTTTCAACTCCTCCTGCTGGCCCCTGTGGTGTTCTCAGGACCTGAACCCCACTTTCCGCCAGCAGACCAGTCTTTCCAACGCCAGGCCTTGTGCTGCAGATGCTGGGCTACCAGACACCAGGCTATCCGCCATCCAGATACCCTTGGGGTTCTCTGGTTATCAGTATCAGTACCAGCACCCATACCAGCATCCTCAGCTACCCCCAGTACCCACGGGTTTCAGCCTCCTCTGCCACCTCCTCCATCTGCACGACGACCATGATGCTGTCCTGGTGTTGTGGCAGGATGCCCAGATGCAGCTCCTGACTGAGCCCAAACTCCCAGCCTCAAGGGGGCACCCCTTCCAGAGGCCCCCTCCCAGTCCAGTGCCCTCTCGGCTGCGCCTCGGTCTCGCCTCAGTGGGTGATTTTGGAGTCTATCCCTCTCTACCCAGCAGACAGGAATCCTCGGTCGGATCAGGACTCTTTAGATCAGTCGAGACACCATTCTCCGCTGAGCCCCACCCTAAAGAGTCCCTAAATTTCCCCACCCACCCTGAGGACCCTTCTTTGGGGGCTCTTCTTGACTATTCAGAAGACTTTGGGCTGGCTTGCCAAGAACTGGATCCTCAGTGTAAGACTGGCAAGGTCTAGATGCTCAGCTAATGTGGACACTCTCCCTATTCCCTGTGGATGGGTCCACATGAGGATCTTGCATCCACTATATGGCAGCAGCAGTCTCAAGGAAAGCGGATAGAACTTGCTTTTGCCCCAGAAGGTATCTTCCACCTCACTTCTCAAGCCAAAGCAGAATCCATAGTCATCACAGCTGCCCATGACCATTCAGCCCAACTGAAATCTCTGCCCTCTCCTCCGGACAAGGACTTGAAACAGCTGGACCAATATGGCAGAAAAATGTGCGCCTCTACCACCTGTGCGTTTCTGTCACTTGTGTCTCTCACATAGTGGCTTTTCAGAAGTCCTCTTTTGGAGTTGAGAGAAGGATCTTCCAGGACGTCCCTGGCGCACAACCCTGGGCCAGAGTTGCTGGAAGAAGTGAGGATGAATAAGTCATCTGCCGGCACGCACTTTGCGTCATATATGATTCAGTGGATGCTATGGCTCAGGCTGCGCCCTCGGATCTGCCTCTGACATCTAGCCGGCTGCGCCTGACAGGTCTGGCACAGGACGTACAGTCCACTCTTTTGGACATGCCTTTCAGGGGACCTGTTATCTTTGGCGGTGAAGCGAAGATATCATTACCGGGTTGCAGGAGGTGGTAGGTCCCTAAGAGACGTCGTCCATGTGCCGGTCAGGTCAAAGCAGCCTTTTCATTGCAAAAGAAACTAACAAAACCAATCTGAGCAAGCGTCAAAGCTAAGCGTTGTGCCGTTGGTTCAGGGCACAATCTCCTCAGGCCAAATTTGCCAAGGTGGCCTCCGAGCTGAGCTCCCCTCCCCTCAGTGTCCTGACTCTTCCCCTCCTGCCGCTCCCTCTGTCCCCGGAGGGGGCAGCGTGGTAGGGAGGTTGACCTATACCTGACGGGGTGAAAGGCAGTCACCGCAGACATATAGGTGTTACAGCTCATACAAAGAGGTCACTCCATCTAGTTCCTGGAGATTCTTCCAGCAAATCCCGGGAAAGTCTTACTACCTGTCTGGTCAGAGCCCCATCGTCCACCAAGAGATTCAGGCTCTACTCCTAAAAGCTGCCATAGAACCTGTTCCTCCGGATCAAATGGGAAGAGGATTTACTCCCACTTCTTCCTACTTCCAAAAAGATGGGTGAACCTGAGACTGATCTTGGACCTTGGCATGCTAAACTACTTTGTGGAGCACAAGTGGTTTCACTGTGACTCTCCAAGGACTCCTACCCCTGCTGCTATAAAACACCTGGCTGTGCTCCTGGATATGCAGGATACGTGCCTTCATATCCCTATCCTTCGACCTACACGCGCTTTCTCAGGTTCTCATTTCTGGAGAACCATTTCCAATTCCAGGCACTCCCCTTTGGCCTCTCCTCAGCCCCCGAGTTTCACCTAAGTGCCTAGCGGTGGTTGTGGTGTTCCTCCACCATGAGGGGCATATACATGTTCCCATACCTGGATGATTGGCTCTTTTCAGCCCCATCCCAGGACAGCCTGAAGGAGTCTCTCTCCTTAACTCTGGATCTGTTTTCCCACCTGGGAATTTGGTCAACCTACCCAAATCCTAGTTAGTACCCTCCCAGCGCCTCCAATTTATTGGAATGGTGCTGGATACAACAGAGCCAAGTCTTTCTGCCACTAGACCAAGTGAGACCCTGGTTTCACAGGCCACCTTGGTGGCCAATTCTTGAGAACCCCAGCTCACTCCATGCTTAGTCTCTGGGTCTTATGGCTGCTGCCATTCTAACTGTCCCTAGCCAGGCTGCACATGAGGGTCGCCCAGTGGTCTCTTGGGTCCAGTGGGATCAGCGGTCGATGACATTGGTCAGTTGTTGGTTCCAACAGACATCTCTGTGGTGGCAGGATCTCACCAACTGTTGGTAGGGGCCCTTTCCACTTCCAGGCTCCGCCAGATGCTTCCAATCTGGGTTGGGGAGATCATCTGGGGATCTCAAACCGCAAAGTTCTTGGTCTCCAGCAGAGGAGAATCTTCACATCAACATCCTTGAGACCAGAGCAGTGCTCTATGCTCTCCCAGCCTTCCAGTCTTTACTTCCGTCCGGGAGCACTTCTTATGCAGACAGACATGGCCACTGTCTGGTATCTGAACAAGCAGGAGGTACGATCGCACTCTCTTTGCAGGAAGCAGTGAGGGTATGGTTTGCGGTTCAGCGTGGCCTGACCTTGACAGCAGTCCACGTGCCAGGAGTTCACAATACCCTGGCGGACACTCAGCTGATCAGTAGCCAGGGCTTACAAGTGGGAACTAAAGCAGGAGGTAGTAGACTGTTTCTTCCTTCTATGGGGCTGAACAGACCTAGATCTGTTCGCATCCCCATCCAATGCAAAACTACCCAGCCTTTGCTCACTTGTTCCTGGGCATGGTGCTTTTGAGATTCTCTCTCTCTTCCCCTCCCTGACAGGGAGGTTTCTGTACACTTTTCCTCCTTTCTCCTCATTCAGAAGTTTCTTAAAACTTCAGGCAGAGGGGCTCATGATCTTGATCGGTCCTCTGTGGCCCTGGCAGATTTGGTTTCCGCTGTTGCAACAACTAGTTCTAGAACCATTGGTCCCTCTGCCTTATTTCACCTGATTCTGTCCTAGGAGCAGGGCACTCTGACGCATCAGTCTCAAGCCTCAATCGTCCTCATGGACACCTGTGGACATAGCGATTTCTTACTATGGAATTTCCTCTCAGGTAGCTCAGGTCTTCGTGGAGGCCAGAAAACCCTCTACCAGATCCACCTATGCCATGAAGCGGAAGAGATCTTCCATTTGGGCCACAGCTAAAGCGCTTGGACCTTACTCTCTCGGCCTCCCAGATGTTAGGAGTACCTCTTATAACTTTCAGAGTTGGGCCTTAGTTACTCCTCACTTTTAAGGTCTCTCTCTTTGCTTTCAGCCTACCATCATCCAGTGGAGGGTAAACCCTAGCCTAGCTAGAGGTTTCCAACACTTTATTGAAGGGATTATTCATATCTAACCTCCAGTCTGGAACCCTTGTCTTCCCTGTGATCCTAATTTTATGTTGGAAAACTTACTTTGCCCCTTTTGAACCGGCAGCAAGTTGCGAATGTGCTTCCTGGCTGGAAAATGCTGTTTCTGGTTGCAGTTACTTCAGCTCATAGGGTTTCAGAGCTTCAGGCTCTTGTTTGTAGAGCCTTATTTAGTGTTCCACAAGGACTGGGTGGTCCCAGGACTAATCCTCCTTTCTTCGGAAAGTTGTTTCGAGATGACTGTCGCTGTTGAACTGCTGGTTTTCTTTCCACAGCATTCTGATGGGGAATATCTTTGCACACCCTCTGTACAGGATTCAGGTGCTATACCTCACGGACTAAGGAGGTTCGAAAGTCGCACAACTTTGTGGCCTTTGCCTCCCAGTGCCAGAGCAAGGCTATCACTAAACACTCTTTCTAGGTGATCAGTAACTGTATCCATTACACTTACCAGAAATACGAGAAACCCTTCCGGGAGCAGTCAGAGGTCACTCCACCAGGAGCGTGGCCACTTCTACCAGCTTTTCCAGGAATGTCCACTGCAGAGATTTGTGCAGATGCCATTTGGTCATCTGTCCACACCTTCACTAAGCACTACAGTCTGGACATTGCCTCTTTGCCTTTGAGGCTTAGCACCACATACCATCTCTACCAATGGTCCCAGCCAGGATGCTGCTCCGGCTCTTGGGCCATATGGCCACGTCCATTTAGCTCTCTAGCCAGACTGCATACGAGGATGATTCAGTGGACTGAGTCCAACGGGACGATCTGGACCAATCTGTCTTTATACCAGAACTGGTCTGCGCTAACTCTGCTGGTGGATGACATCCCTCTTGCAGAGGGAATGCCCTTCAGTGAACAGTTATGGATCAGATCTTGACATCTGATGCCTCGGCATCGGATGGGGTGCACAACTGGGCATCCACAGGACACGGCACCTGGTCTGCGTGTGTGAGCCTCTCACATAAATATTCTGGTGGAAATGAGAGCAGTCTCTCACGCCGTACAGGCTTTGAGCATGAGGCTTCACTCGGAACACCTTCATCCAGATGGACAACATGGCAGTGGGTGGTTTCACCTCAACAAGCAAGGTGGCCTTTGTCTGGAATCAGTCTTGGTCTGAACTGGGCTATAAGAAAAAAATTACTCACATTAGTAATGTTGTTTCTTCTAATGAGTCTTGCTGTATTCTGACAAATTGCAGTGAGTCCAACCTTCGAACTGCCCGGAGATGAAAGAGTTAACTTTCCATGCCGGCATGGAACGCTGAGCTCTAGCTCGGTTGAGACTCTGTCTGTTGCTGTTTGAACTCAAACCGTCAGACCTTTACAAGCTAAACTCACTGAGTGTCTTGTGTGGAAGCTGTAAACCTACATTAGCCAACTGGCTACTAAATATAATAAACAGATTTTTTTGGTCCCAAAACAGACTAGTCAGAAACCCAAAAATGAAATAAACACAACACCCAGTCACCCAAAGAAAGGGGTGATAATAAAGGTGGGCACCTCCTGAGTGCCAACACTGCTACTGCCCACCCACATCCCAAAAACAAAGGTTCTGAGAGGGAAGGGGGGGTCAGAATACAGCAAGACTACATTAGACAACATTACTAAGGTGAGTAATTTTTTCTTCAAACATGAAGTCTTGCTGTATTCTGACAAATTGCTGACTACAAGCAGTACCTCCATGGAGGAGGGACAGAACCTACTTAGAAATAGGCTCTGAAGCACAGTTGTGTTAAACCGAGCATCACTCCTAGCCTGGATATCCAGAGAGTAATGCTTGGTAAAGTGTGAACTGTTTTCCAGGTAGCTGCTTGACATATCTCTAAGATAAGAATATCCTGGCAGCAGCCAGGGAAGCAGCTGTACCTCTGTAGAGTGAGCCCTCAGGCCTGAGGGTGGAATCCACTCCTAGTTTTTCATAGCAAAATTGAATGCAAGAGACAATCCACCTGGCAATGGATCTTTCAGTGGCAGGTTTTCCTTACCAACCTCACCATAAGTGAGGAACAGTTGGAGGAGTCAAACCTGTGACCCTTGGTACGCCTATGTAGTAGCTAAGGGATCTTTTCACATCCAACTGTGCAGCCTCCTCTCACCAGAGGAGGAATGGTCAGTGAACACAGGAAGAGACATAGATTGGTTAAGGTGAAGTCTGAAACCACCTTAGGTAAAACTTCCTGTTGGTCCTAGGGACCACCTATCTCTATGGAAAGAGATAAAATCAGGCTCCACTGACAGGGCTTGTAACTTGCTTATGCACCTGGCAGAAGTGATACCACAAGAAAACAGTTTTCAAGTCAAGTACTTGAGCTCTGCTGAGACAAGGGCTCAAGAGGGTTGCATAAGCTGAGCAATGCAAGCATTAAGGTCCCAAGCAGGGCAGGGTCCCTGAATGGCGGACTGGTATGAAGCAATCCCTTGAAAAACTTGGAGAATAAAGGATGAGCTGAAAGGAAGAAGGCTTACCTGCTGAAAGAAAAGCAGAGACAGCTGCCAGATGCACTCTTAGTGTAGCTGGTCTGAGTCCCAAGCTATTCAGATGAACCATAAGTCAAGGACTGTGGTAGGCCAGCAGACTCTGGAGAAATATGCTTCCCAGAGCACCATATGGAGAATCTTTTCCATTTGGAATTATAAGTGGTTCTGGTGGAAGGCTTCCTAGAAGCCTTTAGGATATCCATAACACCTTGAGAGAGGTGTAAATCGGCAAACTCTAACTCTTCAAGAGCCAGGCCTTGAGATTGAGAAATTTGAGATTCGGTACCAAACCCTCCCCTGAGCACAGGTTAACAGGTTGTAATTCCTGGGAAGAGACAAGGAAGGTGGACTAAGGACAACAGGAGAGGGTACCAGGGCTGTCTGGCCCAGTCTGGAGCAATCAGAATCACCTTGCAGGGTTGAGACCTGATTTTGACTAGCACCTTGAACAGGAGAGGAAGGGAAAAGCATGCAGGAACTTCCCTTCCCAATTGAGAACCAGGGCATCCAGGGGACTGAGCCCAACACTGGGGCCTGCAGCAGAAGAGGGAAGTTGGTGATTGTCTGGGGCTGCAAAGATCCATCTGTGGGTGCCCCATCTGGAGAAGATCACCTCCAAAACCAGGGGATCCAGTGGCCATTCATGATGGCCCTGAGATATCCTGCTGAGGGCATCTGCCAGGACGCTGCCCTTACCTGGGAGGTGTACTGCTGTAAGAGAGGTGTTGAGGGAATAGGCCAGAGACCACAACTTCATTGCTTCTGTGCACAAGGTCGAGACAGAGTGCCCCCTTGCTTGTTGATATACCACATTGTGGTGGTATTGTCTGTCCTGATCTGAACTACTTTGTTCTGAACAGACTTGAAAAAGCTTGAAGCGCTAGAAACACTGCTGAGCTCTAGCAGATTGATGTGAAGCAGAGATTCCTGAGGAGACCACAACCCTTGGGTGGTCAGGTCTTCCAGTGGGCCCCCACCCAAGAGGAGGCATCTGTAGTAAGGATTAAGAGAGGAGTTCCTTTGTCACTCAGTCTCAGTCTTAGATTGTCCTGATCCTGCCACCACTGCAAAGCCTGGATCAGGGTTCAATCACTGGGATCAGTTTGATCAGAGGATCCTTTTCTGAGACCAAAAGGCTCTCAAATGAAACTGAATGTCCTCATCTGAAATCTTGCTCCCTGCACCACTGCTGTAGAAGCAGCCATGTGCCCCAGGAGCTGCAGAAAATGCCTTGCTGGTCAAGACACCTGTAGGGTGAATGAAGAGGCCAGTGTGATGAGGGTCCTTGCCTGTCCAGGGAAGGAAGGCTCTTACTTTTCTGTATCTAGCTCTGCGCCTATGATGGTGAGCTGTACAGGCTCTAGAACTGACTTTGAAAGATTCAGAGGAAACCTAGAGAAGTGAGCAGTTGCTGAGTTATCTGCAGGTGGATTTGACTTGGTCTGGGGACTGGCCTACTATGAGCCAGTCGTCCAGGTATGGGAAGATGGAAATCCTTTTCCTTCTTAGGAAAGCAACTACTACTGCCAGGCATTTTGTGAACGCCTTGGAGCAGAGGTTAGGCCGAAGGGCATTGCTCTGAATTGGTAATGGCCTGAGGGCAGCTCGAACCTGAGGTATTTTCGATGGGAGCTTCGGATGAGAATATGGAAATAGGCATCCTTGAGGTCCAGGGAAACTAACCAGTCCCCTGGCCTTAGAGAGGGTAGAATTATTCCCAGAGTCACTATTTTGAACTTTGGCTTTAAAAGGTGCTTGTTTAAATATCTGAGATCCAGCATGGGCCGCCATTCTCCTGTCTTTTGGGGCAAGGAAGTACCTGAGTACAATCCTTTCCCTTGTGTAGGGTGGAACCCTTTCTACAGCTCTGAGAGCCAAGAGGAAGAAACCTCTGCCTCTAGGGCAAGTGTCTCTGAAGGATTTGCAGGTGGAAAGGATCTGGTTCTCATCTTTGGAAATTTTTGAAGCTGAGAACTAGTCCCTGGCTTACTACTTCCAGGACCCATTTGTCTGATGTTAGACATCCAGTCCTGGACAAAGTAAGCCAGCCTGCCCCTACAGGTGGTGGAGAATCGCCCTGGCAAACCCATCAGGGTGCTTGTTGGCAGGGGGTTTAGGCTGAGGGGTGGAAGCAGGCCTGCTTGTGCCCTTCTGTCTCTCCTTCTAAAGAACCCCTTCTGAGCATAAGCAGAAGAGGAGGCCTGGCTTGGTAGAAAGGCTCATGAAAAGGCCTGCCCGGATGCTGCCTCTGAGGAGTGGCTTGCCTTTCCTGGCCTGAGCACTCCTATAGGTGGTCCTGTATTCATCCATTTTCTTTCATGTAGTTCTCTGTTTGCTCCCCAAACAGAGAATTACCCATGAACAGGAAAATCCATGGCCTTTAGTCTGGGTATCCTGAGACAGGCTAGTGCATCTGAGCCAAGCTATCCCTGTAAGGGCCACAGATGTAGCCATGACTCTAGATGAAACATCATTGGAGTCCACTGCAGCATGGAATTGCACCTGGATGCCTCAATACCATCCGCAGCTACCTGCTCCAGCTCCTTGGCAAGCGGCCAGGGACCTGTTTTGCTAAAGCCATTAGTGTCCCATCTAGATTTCTGATATCTAGCTGTATAGGCCATATAATTGGCCTTCCTGAGTCCCAGGGATGCTGCCATGTACTGTTTCTTTGCCATGGCATCAATCCTCTTAGAGTCCTTATCTGGGGTGTGTGAAGCCAAGGGTATATTTGCTTTATCACAGGCAGCAGCCTGCACTACCTCAACATGGCTGTGTTGTTGGGTAAGGAACTCTGTATCCGAGCCTGAAAGAGTATACCTCTTGTCCATTCTCTTATCCACAGGAGGTATAGAATTAGGAGTCTTTAAAATCTTCATTGTCTGCTTCCAAAAGATTTGTGAAGGAATAGACTGCCTCCTGGACTCTGGGATATCCATCATTTCAACAGTCAGGCTCCTCCTGGTCATCCACAGCTTCTTCCATAGGAAGCTGAAGGGTTTCACCACTTTCTTGTAAAACATGAAATGGGAGGGGGACTCAGAAAGCCTAGGAGGAGACACTCCTGAAGGTCTGTCTGGGAGATGTCCGGGCTCAATGGGCATATCCAGACTTTCATAATCACATTCACTTTTCTGATACTCTCCTTCCTCCTCTTCTGGTGGAACCGCCGAACCGAGCGCCTTCCTGATGGTGCGGTTTGGTCGGGACCGGGATAGCGACAACCATTTTATCGCTTTGGCTATTTCATCAGCGGTTGGAGAAGAAACTTTTGGATCCACACTGGCTGATTTATCCCTTCTTGTTCTCTTAACCAGAACCGACTCCTCTGAATCGGTTCCCCTTTTCCGAAGAAGTTTCGCCCTGGTCAGAGGGCACTCCTTCTGGTTCAGTTTGAACCGAACCAGGCTGGCCATCGGTCAGCGGTCTTTTAGCCTCCCTTTCCCTGAGCCTACCAACTCTTTTCTAGGGTAGCTGCAGGAAAATTTTTACAAATCTGGCAGTCTAATTGAGGTGGTCAAACCCCAGACAATAAACACAGGTGGTGTGGGGTCAGCCTTAGCAAGACTTCCCACCCACACACACACACACACACAACACACTACAGTGTTGAAACCCAGTAGACCCGGGTTTTTCTTTTGGGTTTCTCAGACATGGCCAGTCTAAACAAACTTACCCTTTTATGGCAATCGGCCAGACAAGACACTCTTATCGGTTCCTGACCATGTTTGGTCGTGGGAAAAACGGTAAAAATCCGTGTTTTTTTTTTTTTTTTTTTTTTTGAACAGATAACCAGTAACCACACTCTAAAAGTAGAAGTAAAGATTTTAAACAACCTGATCGGTTCAAACTGAACCGATGACACGTTACAAGTTCCACACAGAATAGAAAAACAATATAAACCTATCTAGTACTCACGAATACCACAGACAGACTTGAACCGATGAGGTTGCGGTTTAAATTAGGTTGAAAACCGAGGAAAATGGTACTTTAACCGACAAATTGAACCGAGCAAAGGAGAAATCTACGGAGCGACTGTTCAGTGAGGCGGAGTAAAGAATCTGACAGTTTGAGTTCAAACAGCAACAGACGGTCTCAACGAGCTCGAGCTCAGCATTCCATGCCTGGCATGGAAAATTAACTCTTTCATCTCTGGGGCAGTTCGAAGGTTGGACCTCACTGCAATTTGTCAGAATACAGCAAGACTTCATGTTTGAACTTGCCGCCTAGATATCTCAGCGGTTCACGTTCTAGGGTCCAAAACACCCTGGCTGACACTCTCAGCAGGACTCTGTCCAGAGCGCATGAATGCACCCTTCTGCAGTGTCCTCTACAGTCTCGACAGATGGGGCAGGCTGGGCTGGACTTTTACATCCCCTATCAATGCAAAGTTGCCCAGTTTTTGCTCACTAGATCTAGGGCTTGGAGTTTTTTTGGCGAGATCTTGTCCCTCTCCTGGAGAAAGGCGTCCTTTTCGCCTTCCGCCTCTCAGAAGGTACTTCTCAAGCTGCAAGCAGAAGGGCAGTGATGATCCTTGTGGACCTGTTGTGGCAATGACAGATGTACCCCCTACTACAGCAGTTGGCTGCTGAACCCCGATTCCCTTGCCATGAGCACTCGCTTGCTCTCCAGGACCTTGGTTCTCCTGATCCTTGGGTCACTGCACCTCCATGTGTGCTCCTGAGGACCTAGCCAAATCGTGCTTTGGGGTTTCTGACAGGGTTGCCAACGTTCTGGTGGCTGCTAGAAAACCCTCCACTAGAGCCACTTATGCCATGAAATGGAAGTCCTGCTTCTGGGCTACTGCCTATCGTTTGGATCCCTTGGCCTGTCCGGTGAGCTTGATCCCAGAGTACCTGTTCTCGGTTTCGGGATTGGGGTACTCATCCATCAGTTAATTTGTCTGCCATCTCTGCCTACCATACTCCTGTACAAAACAGAACTGTGGCACAGTTGGACATAGGCTGCACCTTTCTGCGGGCATTCATTTGCAAGCCCTAGCCCTGGGACTTGCTTCTTGTGTTGGAAAAGCTCACCTTACCCTGTTTTTGAACCAGCTGTAGATTGAGAGCTTCACTTCCTGTTCTGGAAAGTTATTTTTAGTTGCAGTTACTTCTGCTAAGAATTTCAGAGCTACAGGCCCTGATGTGTAAAGAGCCTTATTTGGTGTTCCACAAGGATCAGGTGGCCTTGAGGACCAATCCCACCTTCTTACTGAAGGTGGTGTCGAGATTGACTCTGAATCGGGCGTACACCTCCCAGTGTATTATCCGAACACTCAGACTGGGGAGGCTCTCCTCCACATGAGATGTTCATTGCATTTTGCACTTCTATTCAGAGCGAGAGGATTTGGACGTTCTGACCAGCTTTTTGTTCCTTTGCCCCAGAATCGGGGGCTCCTGTAGCCAAACAGACCCTCTTGAAATTGCTGCTTTTGGAAACGTGTCTACAGCTGACATTTGTGTGGCAGCCACATGAAATTCTGTTCACACTTTGACACTACAGTCACATTGCCTCCAGATGCAGAGTGGGCTTTGGCCTTGCGGTTCTCAGGGACTCCTCTCCTGTGGGCACTTTTCATTCATATTTCTCTGCTTCCTCCACCCAAGACTAGTATGGGACTCCTTATTGCTTGGGACTCTGTCCTATGTTACCTGCTGCAAGAGCTGACACTCTTAAGTAAGGTAGTAAAGTTATGCAAGAACTTACCATAACAGTAGATCTTGAGAGAAGCTCACTGTCAGACTCTCCACACTCAAGGTACGTGGACTCTGCTCGAGTTCCAGCCTCACACAAATGTCTTAGAAATGAGAGCCGTCCTCCCATGCAGTCCGGGCTTTGAAGGACATTCTGTCACAAGAACATTCTCCTTCAAACTAACAAAGCGGTGATGCATTACATCAACAAACAGGGTGGTGCTCACTCTTACCCCTTATGCAGGGAAGCGATGAAAGTGTGAATGGTGCTTGGAGCACAAGGCTCTAATTCATGTGGTCTACCTGACGGTTGTGCAGAACGAACTGGCAGACCGTCTCAGCAGAACAGACAGATCCTCACGAATGGTCTTTTGACTCAGCCATCGCTCAGTCACTATTAGCAGGTGGGGAACTCCAGACCTGGACCTTTTTGCATCCCCACTCAACACAAACTGCCCTCTCCTGCTCCAGAAATCCAGGGCCTGGCATTTTCTGTCAGGATGCGTTCAGGCTCGGTGGACAAAACTTTCTTACATCCTTCCGCCTCTTCCTCTAATTCAGAGTACTTCTCAAGTTAGAGTCCGGGGGACAAAATTATCCTCATTGCTCCTTATGGCCTCAACAAATATGGTTCCACTACTCAACAGTATGTTGAAACTGCTTCCTCTTCAGGCAGAACCTTCTGACTGGAAGTGCCTGTGGTCCATCCTGATCCGAGATCGCTTTACCTTCACGCTTGGCTCTTGAAGAGATACAAGTGAACAGGTTCAGTGTCTCTCACAGGGTTTCAGATATTCGTCTGGCTGCGCCCAAGCCAGCCACTAGGAAAACTTACACAGCCAAATGGAGCGTTTGTCGCTCTGCTGTGCAAAATCCTCTTTGAATCCTTTTCCTGCCCACCAGATAGTTCTAGAGTACCTTTTAGACCTCTAAATTCAGATCTGCAGTACTCACAGTTAAGGTTCACCTTTGTGCCAGTTCAGCTTATCATGAACCAGTACTTGTCACTGGCTCAGTTACCTGTGGTTAAGAGGTTTCTTAAAGGAATTCTGCATACCAGACCTTCTATCAGACGTCCAGTCGCAGCCTGGGACATTAATCTTGTGCTAGACATGCTCACTCAAACCTTTCGGCCTCTAACTACCTGCGAGTTAAAATTTCTCACTTGGAAAGCGGCCTTCCTAGTGGCCATTACCTCGGCGCAGGGTCTCTGAGATGCATGCCTTGGTCACAGACCCTCCATTATACTGCATCTTGTAAAGACAGAGTAGTTCTTAGGACCCATCCTAAGTTTCTCCCTAAGGTTGTTTTAGAATTCCATCTAAACCAACCTTTGGTCCTTCCTACTTACTTTGCGAACTTCCAAAATGGAGTGTTCTCTTCATTCCTTGGACGTCAAACAGCTTTGCGTTTCTATCTAGATGGAACAAAAGATTTTGCAAAGCTCAACAACTGTTTGTTTCCTTCAGTGAGACCGGCTGGGCCAACCTGTCACTATTGGATGCATTTCAGCATGGCTGGTGGCATGCCTTCACCACTGTTATTCCATGGTGCAGGTTAAACTGGAGGGCAGTGTGTCACTCACTCTACAGAGCGGTTGGGCATCCCTAGCGAAACGCAACGTACCCATTGCAGATATTTGCAATGTGGCCACCTGGAGCTCAGTGCATATTTTCATCAAACACTATGCCCTGGATGTCCATGCCAGACGACATCTTTCTTTTGGCAGAACCATCCTTAATGGACTCCTGTCCTAAAACTGTGAGCTCTTGGTCTCTCCTGCCCCTCTCGGGAGGGGAGATTATTTGCTCGGTACTCTCCCATTCGTGTGAGTGGTGGGTCTTATGTCCAGAAAGAGATGGAAATTACGTACCTACCATAATTCTTGATGATCTTGGACGGAGTCTCCACCACTCATTCACATCTTCACCTCTGTTGGTCTTCACTCCCTCAATCTTTAGGCTGTGAAGACTTCTTTGTCTGACCCTTCTTATACAGGTCGTCCGGACTGTCTTTGCTTCCAGTTTTGGTTGAGCTATCCTTCTAGGTTAATACGTTGCACCTATTTGGGGAGGTACTGAGGCGGTTACAGGATCGGCGCCGAGATAGTCATTACCACACGAGCTGAGGCTTGCGGTGCCGCTTCTCACGGCTCCATCTCTGGCGCTCACCCTCTAGCAAAGTTTGTTCTCGCTGGGTCCTAGTGATGCTCTGGCGCAGATCCCATTAGTGTGAGTGAGTGGTGGAGACTCTTACAAGAAGATCAAGAATTACGGGTGCATAATTTCCATTTCTGTTTTGGAGGCCCCATCTCCAAAAGACACAAGATGGAGACGGTACAGAGGGCAGCAAAATGGTGTCCGGGATGTAGCATAAATTGTATGAGGAGAGAGACTGAGTGCTCAGTATGTACACCCTGGAGGAAAGGGTAGAGTACATGATGGAGGCCTTCAGATATCTAACAGGGATCAACAGGGTACCAGAGGAAGCATCTTTCACATGACGAGAAATAGCAGAACAAGGGGCACAGCATGAGACTAAAAGGAGGAAAGCCTGGAGGAACTTGAAGTTCTACTTCACTGAAAGGGTGGTGGAGAGATGGAACAGTCTCCCCAGGAAGTGGTGGGAACCAAAGTTCAGGGATTCAAGAATGCGTGGGATAGGCACATGGGACTCATCGAGCTAGGGTGAAGGGGGCTTGTAGCATCTAAGATACCTTAAGCATTAGAAGGAGGATAGGACAGACTGGGTGGGCCACAAGGCCCTTATCTGCTGACATCTATGTGTCAGCATATGGAGAATTCCACAATTCCTCTGTGCCCAGTGGGCTTAGCATTCTGAGCTGGAGTTTGATTGTAGAAGGACCCCACTGCTCTGTTGCTCCTCGCTCTGATGGTTGGACCACTCCAGCTGAGATAGGAGCTCCCCTTTCTCTGTCCATTTCCTCATCTGCTGATAACTGACACCTTGGGTTCTGGCTGGGTGCCCATCTGGGCCTCTGTAAGACTCTGGTCCCTCCTGGCTACAGTTCTGCATGGCAGTATTAAGTAGATTCTGGCTGTTCTATTGGCCTACAGGTTTTGCTTCCTTGCATTCAGGTCATCAGCTGTTGATCTGTGCAGAATACACTGCTTTGATGTACTGCATAAACTGGCAAGGTGCTATCCACTTGTAGCCTCTCTACAGAGGGCAATAAGTCAGGCACTGGGCTGTGGAACACAGTATGTTCCTGGCAACCACCTTCCAGGCAGGTACCCTCATCACTCTTGTGGATCGTCTCAGCCCTGCCACGAATGGGAGATACTGGACTCCATTGTGGACGACTTCTTGAAGAGTTGTCGTCCAGATGTAGACTCTTTGCATCCCCATACAATGCAGAACTGTGCTTGCTCCAGGGCTTGCTGATTTTGGGAGAGATGCTTTGTCCCTCTCTTGGAAAGGTGGATCTTGCTTCAAGATGCAGCTCTTGCAGCAGGCTGTTACCATTAGGACTATGCCACCAGGCACTAGGATGCCACAGAAAATTTTAGCTAGCAGTCTGTGGCTGTGGACTGTCGCCTGACATCGGCCCCACCTTGTACCCCATGGTATAAAGGCGGTCTCCTGCACCGCCTGTCTCCCCGCCCGGTGACCCGTGCATCTCAGCTCCACGGATGCCTCCTGCTTTCAGTCGACCACTAGTTTTCGCAATTATTCTTTCATCTAATCGAATCTGTCGTATGTCTACCCAGCCAGCTTCATCCACAGTGGCAGAAATCTAAGTGCATGTGCGGCAAGCAGATACCAGCAAAAGACTGCTGTTCGCCTGCCTTCTGTGTCTAGGCCCAGACCATAAGCCAGACACCTGCCTGCATTGCCTCTGCTTCAATAGGACTCTCATCCACTGCCTGAAGAATTTAAAAGCATACCTCCTTGAACAAGTGGCCGCTATGCAGAAGACCCACTTGGGGCACAGCTATTCTTCCTCCTCGCCAAGGTTTCTCTCCTAGAGAGAAGAAATCTAGCGGGAAGCACCATTGAGACAAGGATGGGTCCAGGTCAGAATCATGTCCTAGGTCTCCACATAAGGCTTCCAAAGTTTTCCTCCAGCATGGGATCAGATTCGGCCCCTCCGGTTTCCTGGCTCTTCCTGGGTTACTGTTGAGAAGCCTCCCTCCTTCTCAGTGTGGCATGGGTCTTCCGGGCTAGGACCTTCCCAGGCCTCCGTTTCCCTGGCTATCAGGCCCCATAAGCTCTTTGTCAGAAGGATCTGCCCACACTTGGGTGGCAGTTGGAACCTGCTGTCCACAAGGCTGTTGCCTCTGGATCGTCCTGACAAGATGACAGGGCCAGACACCAAGAGACGTTGGGAACACTAGCTCCACAAGAAGCCACGCTATCCTTCCAAGCCACTGTCGAGTGGGGCTCTGGACTGATTGTCCACAACGCCTCTGACTCCACTACAGAGCTGGAGCAGATGATGCCTCTAAGCTGCCTGATCCACAGGGCTCTAAAAGGGTCAACTACGGACCAGACTTGAGGACCTGATGCCTGCGTCTGAGAGAACCATAGGCCAGGTCTCTCACTCCGTCAAGTCGTCACCCTCTGGAGCCCAGTGACCAGATGCCAGGGCACTTAATGCCTGGGGATGACACCACCAGACCCGACATCTGATACAGTGGTATCATCAGACCTGATGCCAGGGGCACTAAACTGGCATGTCCGATGTCCGGCTCATTGGATACACCTACCCTGAAGTCTGACCCACAGCAAGGCCCCATGGTCCCTTTGGCTGAGGTCAGTGCTCTGTTCACCAGTTGGTGGAACATTATTAAAGGGATTTATTGCCCAGACCGCTGAAGCTGAACTCCACCCCTTGTGGGGACCCCACCCACCTCTGCCTAGGGCAACCAATCCCTCCTCCATGCAGATCACCTTCGCCACCCTGGACACCAGCTTGTTTGGCTCCAGGGGCGATGGACAGGAATTTCTTGGACGACTGAAGCACAGTAGTCACCAGAGATCCTCCTCAGATGCCAGAGTCACTCTAGCAGATGCCGGTCCACATCTTCAGATGAGTCCACTGAGGCTCCTCCTGTTGGTATTAGTCAGACCGCTTGTCTCTTCCATCTCCGGATCGAAGGAGGATTCCCAAGATCTCCTCCCGGATGATTCCTCTCTCCTAGATGTGATGAGGCGCATTTCAGTGCCTTAACCAGTGAGGCAGAAGATTTGGACCCAGAGAGTGCTGCCTGGTAAAATTCTTAGCGACCACTGACCGAAACCCTTAGTCATTACACCATTAGTGGAGCCCTTCCAGGACATTACAAACTAGCCTGGAAGCACCCTTACACAACCTTGGAGGCTCCTAAGAAAGCTGACAACTTTTTTTATAGGATTCCTAGGAAGGAACCACATTTGAGTGGGCACTCCAGTGGATTCTGATCCTTGTGGCTGCACATGGTAGGACTGTACAACGACATATGAGCTCCCAATCACTGGATAAGGAGTCCAGAAAGATGGACCATTTGGGCTGGAAGGTGTACTCTTTAGCCACTTGTATGGTCCAGTCATAACATTTTCCGTGCACATGGTGATGTACTGGAGGTCTCTCTGGAGCAAGGTTATGGACCTGGCTCAGTCACAACCTGACTCCACTAATAAGTCGGAGCTGTTGGCCATCCTCCAGTTGAGTGCTGACATTGGCAAGCATCCTTGGGTACTCATGACTTGGCAGACACTGCTGCTGGAGCAGCTGCCACGAGGATGTCTACAGCACTACCTCCTGGTTGAGGTTCTTGGGCTTCCACCAGAGTTTGCAGGATACTGTCCTGGATGCCCCTTTTCAGTTCTTTTTGCCAGGAGACAGAAAGAGAACAGGCTTGCAGAATTCGGGCAAAGCAGTTTCTGAGATTCACAAAGCATTACAAGTCCGAGCCAACCCCATTCAGGCATCTTGTCTTTTCTCAGGCAGCAAGACCAGCAGGGAAACTACCGCAGCAAAGAGGGTCACAAAGAAAAGGAACCCCTTGTCCTCAGGGACCAGGGAATGCCAAAAATCCGGGCTCCCTTGCCCAATCTAGTAACCTCTGCATGACTATCTGCCTGCCCCCCGTGGAGCTACAGGGGAGGCAGTAGAGGGAGGTTCTCCTTTACCTCACAGGTTATCTAACCAGTGGGTACTATGAATTATAGAAAGGGGTTATGCTGTGGAGTTCACCTAAATACCTTCAGACAACCCACAGATTTCCAATCGTTGCTCCCCGTCCCATGCAGGCCTCATTTGGGCAGAAATCCAAGCCCTCCTGAGCAAAAGGCAATCCAGGTAGTGCCACTAAGTCTGAAGGAGTTGTTACTTCAACTTGGTTCCAAAAAGTCGGGATGTTAGTCTCGTCCTGGATCTCAGTCAGCTGAACAGTTTTATTGAATACAAAAGGTTCAGGATGGTGACACTAACAGGATTGCTGCCCATGCTGCACCAAGGGACTGGCTCTGCTCCTGGACATGCAGGACGATACATGCACATAAATCCAGCCAACCAAAGTAGTACCTTCGCTTTACCTTCCAGGTAGAGCATTGTTGGTTTTAGGCGCTGCTGTTCTGCCTTTCCTCGGCACATAAGTATTTACCAAGTGCCTGGCGGTGGTGGCTGCAGCTCTTCAGAGGCAGGGACATTACATCTACCCCTATCTCGACTGGCTTCTGATGGTTCCACAAGACCCAGTTGCAGCACACACTGGAAAGTACTTTCCAACTATTCCAAGCCCTGGGGATCTCCCTTAAATTTTCCCAAGTCATCCCCCTGCCCCCAGTCAGAGATTACAATACATAGAGGCTGATCCTGGATGCCGCCCAAGGAAGACCTTCCTCCCATCAGTCAGGCAGATGCATCTGCAGGTGCTAGCGTGGAAAATCTCGGCCAGATATCGGCCAGAATGCTTTGAAATCAGAGGGCACATGGCAGTCAGCCATCGTGACTGTACCCTTGGTGAGTCTCCATGTGAGTACTACAGTGAAACCTCTGGGTACAGTGGGATCAGCGTTCAGACAATCTTGAGCAGCAAGTCGGATCTCCAGTGTTGTGTCAGACTTTGAAATGGTGGCTCACCCCTCCGATTAGAGAACGGGGCTCCATTTTGAAGTCCCAGTCCTCAGCAAATCCTGACAATAGATGTCTCAAGGATTGGGGTAGGGTGTGCATTTCAAAGAAAATCAGATGAGGGATGTGGACTCATTTGGAACATTGCCTTCACATCAGTGTGTTGGAGATGAGAGCCATTCTGTATGCCTTACAGGCATTTCAGACTGACCTCCCAGGCCCCTTATGGATCCAGACAGACATGTCTGGTTTTACATCAAAAGCAGGGGTATTCTCTCCTGTCCCACGTCCCTCTCGAACAGGGAGGTCCCTTTATGCTTTCCTTCCTTCACACTGCTCCAGAGATTACTGCTCAAACTTGAAGTGGAACAAGAGGGCATGATTCTCCTTAGCACCGTTCTGACCTCTACAGATTTGGTTCCCATTAGAACCTCAGATTCCCTGCCCCTGTCCTCACTTGCTCTCCCAGGAGCAGGGGACTCTTGTGCACCAAATCTCAAGTCTCTGCACCTGCATTCATGGCTCCTGCAGACTAGGGGATCAGTATGGGGTGTCCCAGGGGGTAGCGGAGGTCCTAGTGGTGGTGAGAGAACCCTCAACCAGGGCCACCTATGCCATGAAATGGAAGTACTTGTACCCATGTAGACTTAAATCACCTGTTCGATGAACTGTCTTGGAGTATCTCCTTTCCCTGTCCAATGCAGGTCTTGGCTACTTGTCCACAAAGATGCACCTTTCTTCACTGTCAGCTTGTGTACCAGTGGATGGCAGGAACCTAGCACAAATGGATCAGTCCACACATTAAGCCACCCATTCAGGACCCTATTCCCCATGAGATCTTATTTTTGTTAGAGAAGCTTATGTTGCCTCCTTTGAGCCAGCTGCAAGTTGCAAGCTACGTTTCCTATCTTGGAAAGCGATATTTTTAGTTGCCATCATCAGCTCGGAAGGATTTCTGAGCTTCAGGCTCTGATGTTAAAGAGCCTATTTGATTTTCCACAGGGACAGGGTATCTCTGTGTACTAATCCTAAATTCCTTCCTAAGGTGTCAAGTTTACTCAACCGGGACACCCATATTCCGATTTATTCAGAGTATTCCAGTTGTGGGAGGCCCTGTTACATACTCTGGATGTACATAGTTCTTTGTTTTACGTTGACAGTACTGTCTTCCAGGAAAAGCGGACCAGTTATTTGTCTTTCACCCAGAGAGCGATAGGGGTGCGGTGACTAAGCAGACTTTGTCCAAATGGTTGGTCAATTGCATAGTTCTGCTACCAAATGACCTTTACTGGTCTTTGTTAAGTTCATTCCACTAGTGGTGTTGCTACTTTGCATCTCTGCGAATGTCCGCAGCAGATCTCTATGCTGCAAGCCACATGGAGTTCTGGACATACATTCGTCAAACACTACAGTTTGGACGTTGCTTCCAGAAGAAGGGCAGGCTTTGGCCTAGCTGTTCTTCAGGGACTGCTCTCTTAAGAGCCTTTGATTCTCTATATCCTCCACCCTTCTGACCTGGATTATATCCTTGTACTACTTGGGACTCTGTCCTAATGGTAAATAGTCTGCTGCCAGAGCTCTAAGTGAGATGGTACAGTTGCATAAGAACTTTCCGTAATAGATCTGCAAGAAGAGCTCTTGCAGAAAGCGTGCTTCTTTCTCTTCCTCCCTCGTTGGGAAGGTATAATTCCATCCTTTTGGAGATGTAGGAACTTCCTGTTTCCGATCCTTCATGCAGACAGGTCTCTGGCGGGTGAACTGAGGTGATGCTGGTAGACCACCCTTTATACCATGGGCGACTGGGCCGGCGTCAGGCGTGGTCCCCTGCCATAGACTGCTAACTTGAATTTTCTGTTGGGTCCTAATGCCTGGCAGCATAGTCCTGATGGTAATAGCCTGCTGCAAGAGCTCTTCTCGAAGATCTACTGTTACGGTAAGTTTTTATCTAACTGTACTGTCTTCAGGGGTGTATCAGTCATCGGGTAGCACCATAGGAACCTTCGCCATCAGTGAAGGGAAGCCACATGGAAGATTTTCAGCAGCACAACTGGGGCCGTCCACGCCAGTCGTCACCAACCCTGTATAGGTGTGGCCCCACTCCTCCTCAGTTCTTTCCCACAGTCCGCCGCTTGCATGGGTCTCTGAAGCTCTGCGCAGTATTCGTGGTTTTTTTCAGCATACAGTTTTTTCACTTGCCTTTAAAAAAAAAAAAAAAAAAAATTTGTTTGTTTGTTAATCCTTCTACTTTTCTATTCAG
This sequence comes from Neoceratodus forsteri, assembly GCA_016271365.2. Classification (NCBI taxonomy): domain Eukaryota; kingdom Metazoa; phylum Chordata; order Ceratodontiformes; family Ceratodontidae; genus Neoceratodus; species Neoceratodus forsteri. The sequence goes on along the minus strand of CM028132.1, from coordinate 346,040,745 downwards.
TCGCTGCTGCTGCGAAAAGATTGCCTCTACAAGCGAACACTCCCATTTGTCTGCTGTCTTGGGCCTGACCATGAATTTTCTGACTGAGCTCTGCCTGACGTTTAATCAAACAATCCTTCAGTGATGCAAAAAGGCTTTAAACAAATTCCTGATGACCAGGTAGCCAGCTCTGTGCAGGAGCTTTCTGGGGCCGTCAATCACAGTTGCAAGCCAGTTCTTCGCTCAAGGCCCAAGACAAGTCCTGGGGAGGGTTCATAAGAAAGACTGATTGCGACTGCTCTCCCCAGTGTCTGTCTCCCCATTGGCCTCTCCTTCTGAGGGATCTTCAGCTGCAGTTGTTCAAGAGAACTGCTGTCCAGGTCTCGTGGCTACCAGACCCATACTGACAGCACCTCTGCCCGATTTCACAGGGCGCCTGGCCATCTACCTCCAGGTCGTCTTCCATGGCTTTTCTGTTGAGGCTTGCCCACAGGCTCATTGGGTTCTTGTGGCACAGTATGCGGTCTACACCTGTGCCATTGGACCCCACCTTCAGCGTGTACCGTTGACCTCCATTGAAGTCCTGATCAAGTTCACCAATGTGCCTGTACAGCAACTGGGTGCCTTAAACAGGCCCCCCATCATCTGTACCACCTGACAGCTTCATCGGCCTTCGTTGGCCCGGAGAGCTCTCCGTGGGCCATCAACCGGCACCCAACGCTAGGCCCAGAGATTGAAGAGGTTGACATCGAGGAGGAGTATCACCCTGTCCTCATTCTTCCTGTTGTGGAGAGGAAGTCCTACACTCATACAGCCTTTTCTGTCAGTGAGGACTCTGTAAAACATGCTCTCAGGTCTTCTTTTTACTGTGATGAAGTTGCTGTTCTCATCCATGGGCTCCCACACTGAGGAAGAGGATGCCACTAGGAAAGATCTGGTGGCTGTCTTGGAATTCAGAATCTCACCCCAGAGATTATTACTCAGTGCTCACAGTATTTAAGAATGCAGCCACGACAGTCTGGCACAGACCAGACATGGTGCCAGCTATGCCTCTCAGGGCAGACATATTTCACCCCGGGTCTACCTATTATGCTGCCCAGGCGGAAACTGACTGTGGTCATTAGGGCAGCTCATGACACATCTAAGGTGCCTAAACACCTTGGTTCTCTTCCCTGAAGACCAGGAGTCTCATAGAATTGATCTGGGGGCTTTATGCCACCTCTGCCTTAGGTTTGAAGATTGCTGTCTATTTGCCGAGCACCATAAAATACCAATTGGAAGAGGGCAAGGCTGTGGCCCAGGCCCTTCCTGAGGGCCCTCAAAAGCAGGAGCTGCTTCAGTGCTCCTAGGCAGCTGAGAATGTTAAGGAACCTCTCTTCTGAGCACTCTATAACATGGCTGACACCATTGCCAGAGCAGATGCCATGATCATAATTCCTCCTCAGGCACTCCTGGCTTAGTATCGAGGGATTGCAGCTGATGTGCAGCAGAAAATGCTAATGCCCTTTCAATGGTACTAAGCTGCTTAGTTCTGATGTCCAGTACCTCAAATGATCTGCAAGCCTCAGGCAGGGACATCAGATCGGTCCATTCCTTCTACCCTGCTCAACTCAAAGAGTAAAGTGTAGCCGCCTTGTAAGCGGGCACTAGGCCTGGTACAGCTCCCCATCCCCAAGGAAAATGTAGAGCCCAGACCCCTTGCCCGCCTCCTGGGGTGCTTGCGCCTCCCAGCACTGGAGAAGTGAAGGACCAGCCTCTGCGGCTGGCTCTGCCCCTACTTGACTCCTTGCCAAAAAAAAAAAAAAAAACTTCTGGTCCCAGACCAGGAGGCAGTGGTCAGAGGTTGGTTCTCCCATCTGAACCAATGGAGAACCATAACTTTGAATGCATGGATTCTGCAGATCATAGAAAAGGTAACACCTTGGAGCTCATAGAGCAGCCTCCAGTTACCCTGGCTCACTTGTTTGTTCTCCAGGAGGAAGTGTAGTCTCTTCTGTGGAAGCAGGCCATTGAACCAGTGCCCAGGTGCCAGGAAAGCAGGGGTTTTATTCAGGTATTTCCTGGTCCCCTAAAGATCTGAGATCTGATGCTCATTGTGGATCTAAAGGACCTCAATCTGTTTGTTTTGTTCCATATGGTAGGTTTACCAGGCCTAATGCTCCTCAAGACAGTAGACTGACTCTGCTCATTGGGCATGCAGGATGCATACCTGCACATCTGTCTCTCCTCCACACAGGAAGTTTCTCCATTTTGCCTTTCAGGGTGAGCATTATCAGTTAAGTGTGCTGCCTTTGGCTTATTCTCTCGCCACAAGTCTTTACAAAGTGGTTGGCAGTGGTCACAGCTGTCTGAGGAGAGGGAGACTGTCTTCCCTTACTTGGATGATTGGCTCCTAAAGGCCTTTTCAGAGAACAGCTTTTGCTGACTCTGGGCGCACTTTCTAGCTCTTCCACTTCTGGGCATTACCGTTGACCTGCCCATGTTGGTTCTAATACCATTCCAGAGGCTGCGGTATATAGGGCACGTTCTGAACTCTGCCCGTTTGGGACAGGAAGCCTTCCCTTGTGCAGAGTGCCTTATAGCCCAAGTTCAGGAAGTCACTCTGAGCCAGTACATTACTATCAGGGTGTACCTCAGATTGCTGGGCCTAATGGCAGCTGCCATACCCACCATTCTGCTGGCCAGGCTTTGTGCGCGTACCCTCCAGTGGACCCACGGTGACAGTGGGACCAGTGCATGCATGCATGGATGGGTTAGACCACCACTCTTGGTCTCTTCCCCAGCAGGCAAGATACTGCAGTGGGGGCTGGACCACTGAATCTGCTTCAAGGCATTCCATTCCAGATCTCTTCCTTCATCAGATCCTAACAAGATGCTTTGGGTCTGGACTGGGAGCACACCTGGCCCCTTCAAACCTGGAGCTGCAGGTCCCAGTGGGAAGCCTCCCTGCATATCAGTGTGCTGGAGATGAGAGGCGGTGCTCTAAGCCATGCAGGTTTTTAAGGAACATCTTGCTCTGGGTCAGCTGCTGGGGCAGTCTGTTAATTGGAGTGTAGTTAACTACATCAAACAGGCAGGCGGAACTACTTGTCCCCTTTGCTGGGAGGCCATGGGTGTGTTGCTGGGCACTGGATCCAGTCTGACTCTGCGGTCCATGTGCCAGGTGTCTAAACACCCTGGCAGACAGTCTCAGCAGGACTCTGTCCAGCATGTATGAATGGGAGCTTCTCATGTCAATGCTTGAAGACTTGTTAGGATCGTCCAGAATTGGACCTTTTGCGTCCCACTCGACACACAACTGCCAGTTTGTGCTCACTAGAGCCAGGACCTGGAGTTGGACATCATGTCCCTCTCTTGGAGCAGGAGGTTTCTTTATGCGTTTTCGCTGATACAGAGGTGTTAATCCAGTTGCAGATGGAAGGGCCAGCATGATTCTAGTGGTTCCATTCTGGCCTTTCAGGAAATGGCAGAGGAACCTCTGGTCCCTTTCCTCTTTGTAGGAATCTACTGACCCAGGATCAGGGGACCGTGGTCCATCCCAACCTCTGGTCCCATCAGTGCGTGGCTGGCTCCTGAGAATGTGGCCATCTCCTGTTTGGGGTCTTAACAGGGTAGTGGATGTCCTGGTAGCCGCCCGGAAGCCTTCCATTTGAGTCACGTATGCCATGAAGTGGAAGTAGTTTGCCATCTGGGCTGCCAAGCGTGACCTAGACCCATTCACCTGTACGGTGAATCCTATCCTGGACTACCTGATCTCACTGTCAGACACAGACCTCCAGTATTCTTCCCTCAAGGTCCACCTTTTACTGTTTCTGCACTCCATGAGCCCGTGGGTGACAGCATGATTGCTCAGCTGGATGTCTCCTTACCTTTCTCGGGGGCATCATGTATCTGAAATCCCATTCTGTTCCCATGTCCTGGCTGGAACTTGAATTTTAGTTTGAAGCAGTTGACCGGTCTCCTTTTGAGCCAGTTACGACTTCAATTTGCACTTCCTCTCTCTCTCTTGGAAAGTGCTATTTTTAGTTGCAGTTTGTGCTCAAATTTGAACTTCAGGCCTCTGGTCGAGGAACCTTATTTGATTTTCACAACAGGGTATCTTTGTGCACACATGCTAAGTTTCAGCCTAAGGTGGCTTCCTAGTTCACACTCTAGCTATCCAACTTCCTGTTTTATTTTCCTGAGCATGCCAATGTAGGGGAAGCACTGCTCTATACAAAATGTGCATAACTTTGAAGTACTACCAACTTAGAACTAGAGTCCAGAAAGCCAAAGCAGTTTGTTTTCCTTTGCCCAAGCCAGAGGCATTTCAGTTTCTAAGCAATGTTATCCAGATGGTTGCAAATGTGTATTGTGTTCTGCTACAATAAGTGTGGCAAGAATTACTTGGTGCTGTCAAAGCTCATTCCACCAGAGGAATGGCTACCTCGGTGAGCTTGTTTCAAAGGGGTCTCAGCCACTGACATTTGTGCAGCTGACCTCTGAGTACAGTCCATACTTTCCAAGCACTACAGTCTAGACATTGCCTCGATAGCCCATGCAGGATTTGGCAAGGCAGTGGTACGGGACTTATCTCCTTAAGTTTATGGAGATCCCTTCTCCCAGACTGCCTGCACTTCTAACTGCTTGGGACTCGTTCCTACAGTGTTACCTGATGACTGAGATACCCTGAAGAAGATGAAACTGTTACGCAAGAACTTACTGTAACAGTAGATCTTCAAGGGATCCCAATCATGAGGTATATTCCTCCACCATCACCCGTCTTGGGGCTCCTGTCCAGGAACTGGCTATCTGGCATATCCAACTTTCTTTAAGTTCTGGGTACCTCTCTCCTCGGTCCCTCAGGGTAGAGAGCCTTGCTCCCTTAAGTATTTGGGGGAGAACTGAGGAGGAAGCAAGGGGCCACCCATGCCTATATAGATTTGGTGGCGTGGGCGGCCCCAGTTGTACTGCTGAAAATCTGTGTGGATTCCCCTTCACTGACTGTGAAGGTTCCTACAATGTTGACCTGATGACTGAGATCTTTAAGATCTATTGTTACAATAAGTCCTTATGTAACTGTTCTGTTCACGTACACCTCTGTTCCCTTTGGGTTCTGCTCAGGATGAGGGCAGAATCTGCCATCCTGGTTCTGGTGGCCTCGGTCTGGCCCAGACAAATCTGGTTCTCTGCTTCAGTGGTGGCAGTAGGCTCACCTCCCTAGCTCTGCGAGGGAAAACTTATTTCGCTGGAGTAGGGTGGCTTTGGTGTATCGATGTTGGATCCCTGCCTCTGTCATAAGCTCCTGAGGACATGGTGCCTTACGCTTAATTTCCTTGGCGTTTGCAGCTCTTCCACTGGTGGCTCGGAACAGTACACCTACTCACAAAATAAACATTTAATGATGGTATATTGCCAGTCAGCAGGCCCCTGGACATCCCTGTCAGTTTAGTGATGGACTGGCTGCAGTCCCAAGGACTGTGGCCTTTATCAGAGTCCACTTCACCAGTGGCAGCTTTGGTTCTGGAGTTTCTTGCTGCACCTCCCTTCAATCCTGCTTCTGTTTGCATAGAAAACATAGAATTTGGCGGCAGATGAGGACCACTTGGCCCACCCAGTCTGCCCATTTCCCTACTTGATGGATAAGCTGCAGATCCTAGTTAACAGACTATTTCTTCCTACCCCCCACCCCCAGAATTGCCTTATGACTGTCCCATGCATTCTTTGAATTCCACCACTGTTTTGACTCCACAACCTCCTCCGGAAGGCCATTTCATGCATCCACAACCCTCTTTGTGAAAAATGCTTCCTTACATTACCTCTGAGGCTTGCCCCATCTTAAAATTGTGCCCCTTGTTCTTGCACACCTTTTTCTGAAAGATGCTACCCTCTTGGACTTTGATTCCCTTGGAGGTACTGGAAAGTTTGTATCATGTCCTCCCTCTCCCTCCTTTCCTTGAAGCTATACATATTAAGCTCTTAAGTCTCTCTCTTCTATGTCTTCTGGTGCAGACCCTGCACCATTTTAATTCCCCTCCTCTGGACTGCTTCCATCCTGTTTGTCTCTGGAGATTGGGTCTCCAGAACTGCATGCAGTACTCAGATGGGATCTCACCAGCTGTCTGTACAGAGGATAGCGACTTCCTGTTTTCTACTGGTGATGCCTCTTCCTATGCATCCCAGTATTCCCCCAGCCCTCCTTGCTGCCCTCTCACACTGCTTGCCCACCTTTTAGGTCATTGATATGACTACCCCAGGTCCCTTTATATTTCTGTTAGTATCTAACCCCTTCCCCCAAAAAAAAACTGTGTACTCTTCCCTGGGTTTTTGTTTCCCAGGTCATTGCTGCCTTCTTAGCACTGAATCTTAGCTGCATACATTTGACTATTCCTCCAACCTTGCCAAGTCCTTCTCATCCTTTCCACCCCACCTTGTATATCGGCTCTGTTGCAGATCTTTGTGTCATCTCCAGAGACATGCTTTCCTTCCAGTCCCTCTGCAATGTCTCTTATAAGACATCCGAGGAGGACTGGTCCTAATACTGAGACCCCTGCGGTGCCCACTAGTAGCCCCCTTTCTTTCAGAGTGGACTCAGTTTACTATTACCTCTCTGTGTCCCATTCTCCAGCCATTTCTTTACCCAGGCTACCATCTTGGGACCCACTCCCAGGCTGGCCAACTTGTATATTTTGTGTGGGACTGTCAAATGCCTTGCTGAAGTCTATGTAGGCTATGTCCACAGCCCTCCCTGATCTACTACTTGGTCACCCAGTCAACGAAATCTATTGGATTGCCTGACATGACCTTCCCGCTGTGAATCCATGCTGCCTTGGGTCCTGTGCCTCTGGCTTCTAGGTACTAGACTGTTCTTTCCTTCAGAAGTGATTCCATCATTTCCCATCACTGAGGTTAAACTAACAGCTCTGTAGTTTCCTGCTTCTGTCCTGCTCCTACTTTTATGAAGTGGAATCGCATCTGCCCTTCTCCAGTCCTCGGGTACCACCCCATCCTCCCATGATTTGTTGAAGAGGGTAGTCAGTGGTGTCACTAGTTCTACCCTTAGTTCTTTTAAATTCTGGGATGAATCCCATCAGGCCCTATTGCTTTTTGTCCACCTTCAGTTTTAAGTTCTTTCAGAACCCTTTCTTCTGTAAATGGGCTGGTGTCAACTCCTGTATCCAGAGTGTGTGTTTGTTTGGTTTAAGTATCCTCCCCTCTTTATTTGTGAATACTGAGCAAAAATTTTAGTATCTCTGCCTTTTCACAGTCACCCTCTGCGGCGCCGCCATATTAAGCCTCACTATCCCTCCTTGGTCTTCCTTCGCTCCCTGATGTACTTGTAAAGGTTTTTCCCCTTCTTAACTGAGTTGGCTATCTTTTCCTCGGTTTGGGTCTTTGCTGTTCTGACTGCCTTTCCAGCTTACTTTTGCTTTAACTGATAAAATTCTCGGTCCTGCTCCTTCTGTGATTCCTTTACTTCCTGAATGCTTTCTTTTTCTCTTGAACCTTCCCTGCCACCTCCATTGAGAACCATAGTGGCTTTTTCTTTTCATTTTATTTGCTTCACACAGAGCTTGTTGCCTCTGTGATGGCAGTCTTGATTATTCGCCATTGTTCTTCCACCCTCCTTTCTACCCATTTGCTAATGCATTCCTTAGGCACTTTCGCCCATTTTGGCAGTCAATCCTCCTAAAGTCAGTACTTTTGCCTTTGTATGGCTTGACTCTGCTGCTTTTGTTCGTGAACCATACTGTTTGATGGTCGCTCGTTCCCACATGGCTACCTGCTTCTACATCTGTGATCCTCTCTCCATCTCCATGTTCGCTTCCTGTCTTGGAAGACATTGCTTAGAGTTCCTCTTTCCAAAATTAATGAAGCAGGTTGGTAGAAATTAAGTGGGATGGAAACAGGAACATTAAAGAGGGGAGCTGGTCTGTCTGCACAGGGCTAGCACTGCCATGTCTGATACTGGCAACTCGAGTTTCAGAACAAGCTTGGATCATTGGGGGCCAGTTATGGGGAGGATTTAGTGTCCCATTCTCCTCTTGGATGGGAGTGTCTTCCCCACTGCAGTACTGCCACACCACATGTGGCAGTGCAGCCAAGAGCACTTGGGAGGGATGGACACAGGTTGAGGGTCCAGTGCAGCAGCACAGTTCAACATGCATATGTGCCTTGACTTTCAGTATATGCCTGCATTCTAGGGTGTGGCAAAAGCAGGAAGGACCCCTGCTGCCCGATGGACTTAGGCGTGAGTTCAGCTCAGAGCGCTGGCTAACAGCCTGACAAAGGTTGTTCAGCTGGGGGCTTCACCCCTCTTGCACCGGTGGAAACTGCCATGGTAGCCGAGTGGTGGCTGCACAGCCAAGCCAGGAGCCTAGGTGACCCAGAGGACATTATGATAGTGGCACAGAAGGAGATGAGTATAAGGGGTGGGAAGAGGAGGCAAAAAAGGTGACAAATGCTAGAAGCCTAGAACATGATTCCAGATCAGGAGGCACAATGGCAGAGGTGGACATTAGAGCCATGATGCACTGCAAGCGATGACTGGGACGACCATACCAGGCTTGTGTTCAGGAAGGACAGGGTGTGAGAAAGGAGGGGTGTTGTGCTTTATGTGGGGAAAGCATAAAAGCACTAGAGATTACAGAATACTGGGTGGGGGGCAGAGGTACTGCAAGTTACTCTGTAGACTGACAAACAGAGCTGCATGATCTGCAAACCTCCAGCACTGAGGAGGAGTTGGACAAGGAAGCAGTTTTGCAAGATTGCATAATAGGGTGATATGCTGCTGATGGGGGACTTGGTCTGCAGGATGTAGATGGGGGACTTGGTCTGCAGGATGTAGATGGAGCCTTCCAGCTGTGGCTTCAGCTAGGCGTGGGAACATCCTGGACTCCCTGCAGAGGTGCGAACCCTGTCGTGATGGGCAGTACTGGACTTGGTACTCACGGGACAGTTAGTTCTTCAGTATGTCAGCTGTGGAATTCACACATGGGTTAAAGTCCTGGACTTCAGGAAAGATGGGTGAATGCCTCTGGTATGCTTTTGGGGGAGAGAGGAACCTGGGTAGGATGGAAGAACAGTGGGGCGAAGCTAAAAGGGGGCATAGCGAAGGCAACAAACCTCTTCTATTTAAGCAAGAGGAGAGACTGCTGTGGTTCACCAAAGGAAGTGTCTGAAAAGGTGAAGGCTGAAAGTGCCTCATTCAAAGGTGTATAGGGAGACTCGGAGGAGGAGGATTGGGAGGTGAATAGGAAGCTGTAAGAATGTAAAGGTGCAAACTGGAGAATAGCCCAGGTGGTACCGAAAAGGGACAAGACATTTTCAACCATGCTTGTGAAAGAGGAAGACAAGGGAGAGGTTGTCAGGTTAAATGGGGGAACTGCCATGATGGACCAGGAAAAGGCAACTTCCTGAACAAATACTCCTGTTAAGTGTTCATAGAAGAATGAGAAGGAGAGGTGTCAGGAAAAAAAAACCAGGAACTTGGAAAGGAGGGAGGGAGGAGACACATAAGTCCTTTCTTGAGTCCTGAAAGGACACTCTAATCTGGAAGTGGACAAAGTGGTGAGGCCAGGCGGGGTTATCCATGGGTATTAGAGCTGAGAGGTACTGGCTGCACCCTTAGCAGTCCTGTGTAACTCACTGGAAACAGTAGTGGTTCCAGAGGACTGTAGGAGGGCAGATGTGGTGGGAAAGTTAATGGAATCGCTGACAAAGGATTGTAGAGTATCTTGAATCTAGTGGATTACAAGACCAGAGGTAGTACGGATTCACTTTTTTTGTTAGTTTGTTTTTTGGGGTGGGGTGGTCAAATCTGATTTCTTTGGGTGACCAAGGGAATTGGATCAGGGTGGAGCATGGATGTGGCCTAACTAGGTTTCAGTAAGGCTTCGAACACTGTTCCACATAGACTAGCTGGGTAGCTTAGGAGTGGGTCAGGATATAAACTTGGTAAGAAATTGTTTAGGGAATAGGCAGCGGGGAGTTGGTAAATGGAGTTCACTCAGAGAAAGGCAAGGTGGACAGTGGGGTGCCTCAGGGATCAGTGCTGGGACCAGTCCTCTTAAATGTTTTAAAAGTGACATAGCAGAAGAGGTGGAAATAGTAGATGACACCAAAATCTGCAGTAAGGTGGACGCATGGGTGGGTGGCATGAGCAGGGAACTGAACTCTAGTGCTTAGTGGTATGGCAGCGGAATTTCAGTGTGGTAAAGTGTAGAATAATGCACTTGGTCCACAGAGACCCAAGGGTGGAGTACAAAATGGTGGAGTAGTGCGGACTACAACCCAGGGAGAGAGACCTGGGGTAATCCTATCGGATGACTTAAGTGGCCAGGCAGTGTGACAAAGCAGTTGGGAGATCTAGTGGGATTGGGGTGAATCACAAGAAGAAAGGAGGTTGTATAGCATGCTGGTAAGATGCCACCAAGAATACTGTGCCCATTTGTGGCCCACATCTCTGGAAGGACAGACTGTGTTGAGATGGTCCGAGGAGGGCAACTAAAATGCTGCAAAGTCTGCATCAAAAGCCTTTGGGAAAGGGACTTAAGGACCTCTATGTACACTCTGGAAGAGGGGTGGGAGATATGATGGAGACCTTTAAATATCTCATAGGAGTAAGTAGTACAGGAGGAAGTATTTTTCAGGAAGTGCCCAGGAATGGGTGAAACAAGGGCAGCTATGAAGCTGGAGGGGTAGATTTCAGGAGATGTGAGGAAGTACTTCATAGGAGTGGTGAATTCTGTAGGTGTGGGGGTGAAAACTGGTGGTAAGGAATGCATGGAATAGGTGTACGAAGATTTTGGTGGCAAGGCAGGGATCTGGAAATCGGATGGTGTCTGCAGTGATGTGGGGAAAATGGGTGGACATGGTGGGACCAAGCAGTTCTTGCCTGATGTCCTGTTCTGCATTTTCTGTGTTTCACTGTGGCCATTACATCTATACTGTACATCTGTTAAAGCATTTGGGAACTGCAGGATCTGATTGCAGATGCCCTCTTGTTTTCCAGGAGAATAGGTTACCTTGCTTGGCAGTCCTCAATTTCTTTAGAATGTTGTGAGAGAACACTGAATTAGACTGATATTCTGGCTTATTTCTGGACTCCCACGGATAGTGGGGAAACGTCTGTATCAGTGGGCGCCTATTGGATTTTGCATTGCTACCTGGATCGTAAGGACTGTAGAAAATCCTGTTACATTGTGTTTGTGACTTGCGGCCAGAATAGTGAACTCCCTACTTCAAAGCAGGGCTTCTCCAAATGGTTGATCTGTTGCATGTCCTTGTTACCAGAACTGTGGTAAACAGCTTTCTGGTCTCGTCCAAGCTCACTCCACCTGTTGGGTGGCGGCTTCTGTGCTCGTTCCACAGCATGTCCACTGCTGTCATTGTGCTGGTGCCACTTGGAGTACTGTTCATATATTCATTTAACATTAGTCTGGATATTGTCTCGTAGACATGCCAGATTTAATCTTGGTGTCCTCCATGGCCTCCTTAATCAGTGCCCTTGGATACTTCCTTGGTGTTTTGCACTGCTTGGAAATCGTTCTGGGAAGTGGCTCAATGGAGGGAGATATTCTTAAAGAAGGTGGAATAATTGCATTGTAACTGAGCTCTAGCTCCACCACCTTTTTTTTTTTTTTAGGTGACTATCCTGTTTTCTCACATATTGGATCTCTTATGCCTGAATTTGACCATATTTACTCGGTTTTTCATATCCTCTCGTGTACCTGGTTTCTTCAGTACCTGACAGTTTAATGGCCCTCAGAGCTCTTCTCTGATGGTGGAACTGAGATATGATTGGGCTGCCCAAATTATCTAGGTGGCAACAGTGCATGTCTATGTAGGCGGCCCCAACTAGCAAGTTTTTGGGTGGTCCTGACCTCCGGACAGCTTACAGTTCCACAATGTAGCTCAGTAGAAGAGATTCTCTATCGAAGATCTCCTGTTACTGTAGAGTTTCTTTCCATGAGAGAGGGTCCTTTACCAGTGCAAGATCATATTTGGCCTGTCCTTTGCACCCATGGTGTTCAAGTGCCTGTTGGCTGTAGTGGCTCACCTCAAAGCAGAGATGCCAGGGTGTACTGTACCTGAGATGACTGGCTCATCAAGAGTGCTTCCAATGATATGGGCCTGATCAGCCTGTTGAATCAGAACTGGTCCAAAAGCAGGTGATCTTGTTCATTGGAATGTTGTTGGGCTCCCTGTGGGCCAAGGCTTGTATGCCTGCAGACAGGGCAGAGGATCTTTCCTCTCTTGCACAGTTGTTTCAGGTTGGGCAGTTGTGCCTGGCCTGGGAATTTCATCGACTGTTGGGCTTCATGGTGCTTTCAACCAGTGTGGTCATTTGGGCCCCTGGTGCATGTACTCCCATCTCATGGGAGCTGGGGTGCTGCTTGTCTCTGCACCATGGACCAGCCAGTTTGGGTGACTCTGCCAATGTAGGATGAATTTGATTGGTGGATGTGTCCCAGAACCACTTGGGGGGAAGAATCCATCTGCTTGGAGCGAACACTGACCATGGATGCATCTCTTGTGGAATAGTGGGTTCTCATAAGCAAGCGAGACGGATAGCACATCAGCCTGCTGGAACTCTTTGCAAGGTGGCTGGCAGTTTGTTCTACTGACTTTTTTTTTTTTTTGGGGGGTTCAGGTTGTGCAAGTCCAGACTGATCATACAACCACCATGTTCTACCTGAGAGAACAAGGTGGCGCTCTGCACCTGGTATGCATCCTCGTGGTAGATCTCCTTGTAGTGCACATAGTGGGGTTGAACAGCTAGTTGGTGGATGCTGTCAGCTGAGGTGTAGTCTGCCCAGGGATGGTCATTATACCAGGATTTGGTGAACCCATTTGCTTTCTGGAGAGCAAAAGTGAGGAAATTCTGCCTGCCCCCGTCCTGAGCAGGAATGCTGGTGGGGAGCCAGCTGGAACCCAGGCCTTCTGTACACTTTCCCATGATTTGCAAGGTGATGCTTTGACTTACCTTGTTAAATGAAGAACCCTGCACCTGATATTACAGGTGCTGTACCTCATGGGGCTGCTTCCAGTGTAAATCTTGCCATAAATAATCCTGCTGTTTGTTTATATATGTATGTGTAATATATATATATATATATATATATATATATATATATATATATATATATATATATATATATATATATATATATAAACTAAAACTACATATACTCTATAGGCACTTTTCAGTCTCTTTTTATATTATAATGGCCATCTAGTCGTAAAATGGGCACAGGCCCACTAACGCCCTTGTTAGTCAATTCATACCCACGCTTTTATGACTAGATGGCCATTATAATATAAAAGAGACTGAAAAGGTGCCACCTATAGTGTATAATGTAGCTTGTCCCCTGGCCTCCCTGGCATCGGATCATAAATCTGCAGAGCATGGTGGTACCAGAAACCAGAAGTCCTTGGGACCCTGTGTTTGTAATTTTACGAGTTTTTGTCCAATAGCAGGATTATTTATGGCAAGATTTACACTGGAAGCAGCCCCATGAGGTACAGCACCTGGTATATCAGGTGCAGGGGCCGATGCTGGTGAGACTCTTTAAGGGGAACCTGATACTGAAGGCTCCAGACTGGCCCAAACAGTTTTGGTACTAGGATCTCCGCCTCAGCAGGAGGTCTCCATTGTGGCTTCTCGATCAGACCTGCTGATGAGACAAGGGAGGGATGGTCCGCACCCACACCTTCAGGTCCTGCACCTCCCAGCTTGGTACCAGAGTGGTTAGAGTTCCAAGCTTTGGGCATTTTGGAAGATGTTATCCATGTTTTTGAGGTGCACTGTAAGGAGTAGACAGACACCACTATTAAGTGGATGATGCTCTCTTGCTGATGTGAAGGGAAGGAGCTCCGTGCTCTCCTGTTCTGTGGTGCAGATCCTTGACTACTTCTGATCACTGCCTCATCAGGATTACAACCACATCCCTTAAGGTGCCCCTGGCTGCCATCTCTACGTCGAGGTGTGAGCCTCTATGCAGACTGTGGCACTGAAGGTGTTCAAGGGCTTTTTAAAGGTTTGGACCACCTGTCCCCTCCAGTGCACATGGCTTCCCTCTGTGGACCTACTGTTGAGGCTTGCCAAGCTGATGGTTAACTAATTGAGCCAGTACACAAGTGCAAGATGCCGTACTTGGTGTGGAGACCGGTTGCTGCTATCTTGGCCAGATGGATGGGTGCATCTGTGGAGTCTCAAAATCACCTTGAGGACTGCTCCCCCTGGCATCAGGGCCACACGTAAACTTTAGCTAGCAATGTCTGACAGAGGACCGCCCACCTAACGTCACATGACCAACCATGTGACATTATATAGTGGGTCCCGCTCCCACCTTCCAGTTTTCTCACCCAGGAATACTCCAATATTCCCAGCTCTCATGCAATATGCCTGTAAGCCAGATCTGGCTGGAGATGGAACATTATGCTAACGATGGAATCATTGGCTCATGCCACTTTTTCAAATGCTGCCACCTATCAACTGCCCATCTTTTTCTAACCTCAGATTTCTCTTTCCCTGTCAAGACTAGGCGCTCTGAGATTCTCTCATCTCACTGTGAAACTTGAAAATAAAATACTTGTATGTATTTTTTTATTTGCTGCTCTTATCTTTTGTCTGTAGTAAACCGTTGGCTTCATTTTACTTGTTTGTTTTTCTGTTTCTCCGGTTTGGGATAACTGGTGGGGAACCAAGGCTTTTAGCCTTAACAGTTTTCTGCCAAACTCCTTTATTTTGCAGTTGATCGTTTCATTAAAACTATTTCTTGTAACTGCTAATCTCGGTTCTAGGGACATGGATATGTTGTTCATCCACACTCATTGGCAGTATCCTTGCGCTTTAAATCTTGCGGAAGGTCTTCAGCTTGCTCCTCCACCCACCGGGTGGTATAACTCTCCGCTCCATGACGCCAGATCTTCCTTGCGCTTAGGCTCGGGTTTCCTCATGCGCTCTGCGTTTGTGACTGGTTCCTATTTCTCCCGTTTGCAGTTTAAAATAATATTTTGCAAAAGACTTTGAGTCTTACATTCCCTGACTGCGATGGATAATCGACTCCAGTTTTCGGAGGGTACCCATGCGGGCCGAAAGATGTCTCGAGACGGATCCACACTCCCACGTGTGTCTACTGCTTAGGCGAGCACGACCGCGGGCTTAGACCTGTGCTCATCTTCTCGACCTCGTCCTCGAGACCGTGCTGCCCGGTTGCAACTGGGACGTCCCGAAGCGTTTCCCTCCGATGAAGTCCAGAGGCCCGGTTGGCCCGGTGTCCGTGGCCGGCGAGTCGCGAATCAGCCTTCGGCGGATAGTAAGCCCTCGAAGAGGGCGGCCTTGACGATATTCCCACCGACGGCATTTATCCGCTCTCTCTGAGTTCCTACCGGCTTCCTTTAAGGAGCTTTGTCTGTCCTCTCCACTAAAGGAAGGCCTGCGTCTGCTGGACCTTTCTCGGTCCAAAAGAGGACAAGGTAAGTCCCTCACGTCGGCGCTCTTGGGAGGCGGGAAAGTCCCTCCCCGGACGTCGACCTGCGGCTTCGGTCGACCCTCGACTGACCACTAGCCTCCACAGTGTCCCGTCAGGTCCAGTTGACGAGACTCCCACTGATGAGTCGAGATTTTCTCGACCCATTGAATGAGCTGTATCGCCTTTAACGGCAATTCCCTCTCCCCGGTTCCCCGGAGAGTTGAGAGATCCGTGGGCTCGCCTGTGCCTCGGTTCAGAGCCCTCGGATGGACCTTCCGGGCTTGAAGGGAGTGTCGGTTCCGGCCGACACCTCCTGCACACGACCAGGAAATTCCGGGACTCCTGATCTCGAGACTCTTAGCAGATCCTTCCCACCGTCATAAGCGGTCTCGGTCTCGGCTTTACCTTGATGGCAGCGTCGCGGCTCGTCCCTCGTCCTCCTCCTGGGATGAGGAAGCTTCGGTTGTCGATGCGTACGGCAGTGCGAACCTTATGTTTTAACAGCTCCTCCTGGCCGAGAATAAGCCCGACTCCGAAACGCTTCCCGGCCATTAAAGTAACTGTCACGGGCGGCCGACACAACCCCTCGACTTGCCCGAGCCTATACCCAGGCGGTTGTTGGCCAAAACCAGCTGCTCCACGATTGCGGTGGAACCTCCGCCTCCAGCCACCAAGTGGGGCTCCGACCAGGATTCTCGATCGGCGGAGAGTTTCACCCTCGGCTGTCAGTTACCCTCCTCCCGACCGACCTCGGCAGGTGAAGGGTGGCTCAGGCCAGAGGCAGCTCTTGAGGACTCTTCGAGTCCGAAGATGATTCCTCCTTCTTCTCAAGCGACTGGACTTGGAGTCTTCAGGAGAGCCAGCCAATGGGCGATAGCCCGTCGTCCTTCCTAGGACTACTTGGCTCATCTCGGAGTCTACCGGGATGGGCACCGAACCAATTCCAAAGCAAGCCCAGTATCCCCTCACGGAGATTCTGGACCGGGGGATTCTCCGACGGAGGCCTTTCGGTGGCGAGGCCACAGTGGGTCCAGCACTGGAACTTTGGCAGCCTACTTCCTGCCCTGCGCCTTGACCAGGATGGCCAGAAGTATCTTGGTCCCACCGTTCCTTGTCGGTTTTGAACACCCTCTGCTGAGGGTTGGTTACCCGACAGCGTTTTCGGTAGCGCGCGCGCCAGAGGATGTGGACAAACCTCCTGACAAGGTCAAGAGTGGACTATGTCCGAGGCGAAAAGGTCGCTGCGTCCTCTCGTAGACCGTCGTCAGGCCAGTTCGGCCCGTCCTCATGGCACATTTTTCTCATGCCCTGTTGGGCTCCCTGGATGAGGTCATCCCTCATCTTCCCGCCCGATCTGCAGACTACGGTTAGAAGCAGGTGCGGGACCAGGGTGCAGGCAGTGGAACAACAGCTCCAGACTGCTTTGGATGTAGGGGACTCATGTGTGCCAGATCGGTGGCGGCCGCCAGTGGCTATACGTCGGCCGAGCTTGGCTGAGGATATCCACCTTTGCGCCGGATACCCAGCACAAGTTGGCGGATGTTCCCTTTTGGGGACTGACCTCTTGACCCTGGGTGGAAGGTCACCTGCAGAGGATCGAGAGAGTCAATGCCACCTTGGACTCGGTCTCTTCCGCTCAGAAGGACAAAGACATAAACCACAGCCCATGCTAAGTCCTTCTGTGCCCCGGAGCCCGCCCAGACCTCAGGGCCAGCAGGCTCCGCCTTATCATCCCAAACCCAAGCCGGCTTCCTCTAACAGGAGGCAGGAGGAAAGGGCCCAGGAGGTCCCTCGGCAGTCCCTCATCAAGCCTGCCCAGTGACGGGCTGGGGTGTCGCCCCATCCCGTCACCTTACCCCTAGGTCCCCGTGAGAGGCGAGCTCCAGGCCTTCCGTTCCGCCTGGTCGCTGTTACCACGGACAGGTGGGTCTTGGAGAGTGGTGGGAAGAGGCCTGCCTCTGGAATGAGCAGGCACCACCCTTCAGGCCGTCCCTCGGGGGCTTAGGATCCCAGCCTCACTGGCGGCTCGTCGAGCCGACATCACTCCTCCTCACCAGAAGGAGGTGGTAAGAGAGGTGGTGGACCCTCCTTCAGACCCAGGGTTTGTGTCCAGGTACTTCCTGGTTCCGAAGCAGACGGGGCTGGCGCCCCATTCACGACCTCACGACCTAAACAAGTTCCTAAGGTCTTGAACCTTCAGGATGGTCACTCTGGCTCAGATAATACCATCCCTTGGAGCAGCGTGTGGTTGCTCTCTCTGGACTTGGGGCCCAGCGTTTTCACGTCCTATCCGTCCGTCTCACAGAGATTCCCTTAAGCTTCGGCGGAAGGATCTCTCTTGATTCAAGCCATGCACCGGCTTGTCTCGCTCCCAGGGTCTTCACCAAACACATGGCAGTGGTGACAGCATTCCCTCTTGGCGCCCGAGGGTCGGGTGTACCTTACCTGGGCGACTGGCTGATAGCAGCTCCTCCAGGAAGGAGGCGAGTGGTCAGAGATCTGGCCCTCCAGGTCTGCTCTCAACTGGGCCTCCTTGTCAGCGAAGCCAAGTGGATTCGAGGCGAAGCAGGTGATTTTATTCATGCAGGCGCAGCTCGGCTCTCTTGAGACAGGGCGGCTCAGGCGGACAGGGCGAGTTCTTTCCTCCTTTGCCCGATCATTTCTGGTTGGGCAATTGCGCCCTCCCGGGACTTCCTGCGCCTCCCTGGGTCTCATGGCGGCCTGTACCAGCGTGGTCGCGTTGGGCCCGCTGGAACATCGCGTCCCCTTCAGTGGGGACTGGCCAGCCAGTGGTCACAACGCTGCGATCCCTTGGACCAGCGTAGCCGGTGACACAGGGATGGAATGCTCTCCAGTGGTGGACCGTTCAGATCAATTGCAGGGCATCCCGTTCGTCCGCCCGAGCAGCCGGTCTCTCTGTCGACCGATACCCTCTCTGATGGGTTGGGGTGCCCATCTGGGGAACTACCGGGCTCATGGCCTCTGGTCCATGAGAGTCGATGCCATCAACCTGCTGGAGCTCAGCGGTCCGCCTAGCTCTCACCGCCTTTGCTCCGTTCCTCCAGGGTCAAGTGGTCGAGTCAGGCGGACAATACCACGACCATGTACTATCTAAACCGCCAGAGGCGGGCCGCTCTCCATGCTATGCGGAAGGCTCTCGCATTTGGTCACTCGTCGCAGCCTGGGCGGATCTCCTAGCCATTCACGTGGCAGGGCCTCCAACACCCTGGCCGATGCCCTGAGCCGGATAGGGGCTGCATCCCAGTGGTTCTCTCCTGCCGGAGGTAGTACAGCATCTGTTCTCCTTTGGGGCACACCTCAGGTGGACCTGTTTGCCTCCACGGAACGGCAGGCTGAGTCTGTTCCATGCCGCCCCCCCTCAGCAGGGCTGCTGCAGGGGATGCCTTCTCGAGGCAATGGACCCCGGGCCTCTTTTCGCCTTTCCCCATTTCCCTTGATCCACAAGGTGCTTCTCAAAGCGAGGGACAAGGCGCAGGTGATTCTGATAGCCCCAGACTGGCCTGCGCCAGTTCTGGTACCAGATCTCCTCAGTCTCAGCTCCAGGACTCATGGCAGCTTCCAGCTCGCTCGGACCTGCTCTCAGTCAATCAGGGGAAGGTGTTCCATCCGGACCTTCAATCCCTGCACCTGACGGCCTGGTTCCTAGCGCCTAGAGTTCCAGGCTTTGGGTCTTTCCGACCAGGGTCCTCAATGTAGTTGAGGCGTCCCGTAGAGTCGACCAGAAATGCTATGCCTTCAAATGGAAAAGGTTTTCCATTTGGTGTCAGAACAAAGCTTGGACCCCTTCCTCCTGTTCCTTGGCAAGCATCTTGGACTATTTATGGTCCTTTCTAGTCAAGGGCTTAGGTCGGCCCGACCCTAAGGGTGCACCCAGCAGCCATCTCTGCTTACGAGCGCGGGCCGGGGAAGCGATCGATGGCGCAGGAGGGAAGGTGGTCTGGCGGCTTTTCAAAGCCCCTTGATCACATTTCCTCCAGTCACGGGAACCCCACCTCCGTGGGATCTACTGCTGGTACTGGCAAAGCTCATGGGCAAGCCATTCGAACCTATGCAGGTGTGCTCTCTCACCTGTCGTGGAAGACGCCTTCTTGGTGGCTATCCGTCAGCCAGAAGGATGGGAGAGCTCCAGGCGCTTTCCACCGAGTCTCCTACCTGGTCTTCCACAGGGACAAGGTTGTCCTGCGCCCACCAGAATTCCTTCCGAAGGTGGTGTCGGAGTTTCACCTTAACCAGGTGTTGACTCTGCGGTGTTCTACCCCAATCACACCTCGGAGGCCGAATATAGGCTCCATACTCTGGATCCTAGAGGCCGCTTATTATAAGGAGGCCGGACGGCTGAAAGTCGGGGAGAGGTTAGCCAGCTGTTTGTCACCTCGGCTGAAGCCGCATCTGGCAGACCTGCAGCCAGCGGACGATAAGCAGGTGGGTAACCTCCTGCATAGATCTCTGCTATAAGTTAGCGGGCATGGAGGCCTCCCAGAGGGATAAGAGCTCATTCTACCGCCATACTGCTGCAGCGGTGGCTGCTTCCAGGGCGTCCCTATCCAGGAAATCTGCAGGGCTGCTACCTGGAAGTCAGCAAACACCTTCATTACCCACTACATGCGACTAGTCACGCCGGGATGCTGGTTTGGGGGCCTCGGGTTCTCCAGTCTCTCTTTCCCAAGTAAGTATGGGGTGTGCATCTTGCCTCCCTCCTCCAGGAGAACTGCTAGGAGTCTGCCAATGAGTGTGGATGAACAACATATCCATGTCCCTAGAAATACAGGTTGCTCACCTGTAACAGGAGTTCTAGGAATGGTATATGTTGTTCATCTACACTCTGCCGATCTCCCGGCTTGACCTCTGTACAAACCTGAGCTCAGCTGGGCAGATCTGGCGTCATGGGGCGGAGCCGAGAGTTATACCACCGGGTGGGTGGGAGGAGCAAGCTTGAAGACCTTCCGGCAAGATTTAAAGCGGCAAGATACTGCCAATGAGTGTGGATGAACAACATATACCATTCCTAGAACTCCTGTTACAGGTGAGTAACCTGTATTTACTGAACCGCTAATCCTGGTTCGATAGATTCCCGATCGGTTCCTGAACTGACTGCAACAGATAAGCCTTTTAAAACAAACCTATTTATTCACAGTTCGTTTTTTTTTTGGGGTTCTTTTTGCAAAATGTCTAAAACCGTGAACCCAGTTTACAGAATTGTACAGTGTGTGGGGAAGTTGTTGCCATGGCGAGATAACACTTCTTGTGTTGTCTGCCTTGTCTATGATCATTTTAAAACTGATTGAGATCTGTAAGACCTTTCCGAAAAAATGCATGAAAAACATTTGGAAAGGCTTAAAGAAATTACCTCCAGCTAAGGGTCCCTCAGGCTCTGATCAGCACACACCCTCATTGGTTGTGGGTGAAGCGATACAATTTCTATGCCTGATACAGGTACAAAGGCCATCACACACAGGCCTGCTGAACCAGCTAGCTCTCTGGTTCCTGTTGAAAAGGCTAAGAAATGAAGCACACAGAACCCCGTGCTGGTCAGCCTATGGGGACTTCTGTTGTGGCTGTAAACATGCCTACTCCACTGGAGATTGCACAGGCATTTAAGGTCTTGGCAGGGTTTGCTGCCTGCTGGCCAGCAGTCTACAGTTTAGACCCTTGCTGAGTCAACCCAGTCCTCCCTGCATGAGGTCAGGGAAGATGAAGGGAGCCTATAGAGCCTGAAGTCTCTCCTGAGCAAGAGTTTCTGTCCTCCCAGGTCATCAGAGGATTATTCGTCCCATTTTTCTTTTGTCAGAAAAATAGTGGATGCTCTGGTTATTTCTACCACTGAGGTGATGGAAGATGAGAATGAGGCAGAGTACTTGGAAATGATGGGTTAACACCCAAAAAAGTTCCTGCTTCCCATAAATTTTTTTTTTTTTTTTTTTTTTTTTTGAGGGATGCAATAAAGCTCCTCCAGACACCTGGGTCTGTCCCTCCTTTGGATAAAAAAGGTTGGATAAGAAGTACCAGCTAGACGGGGAAGGGGCTGAATTTGTATTCTCCCACCCTGACCACTAGGGGTGGTACAAGCTACAGACTGGCAAGGCAAAAGTTCCACTTGCTTCTCACCCACTAGAGAAGGATTCTAGAAAAATATGGCCAAAAGGGCTATTTATCCCCTTCTTTGGCTATAAGACAGGCTTAATTTCCAAGCTAATGTGGCCCAGTACCAAAATCCTCTTGCAATCTTATTGCTGTGGCAGACAAGGTTCCTTCAAATCTTTCAGCAGACCTGCTGAGACTGCCAGATTTGGCTTAGAAGCTGTCATGTATCAATTTCACATAGGCAGCGGACACAGATCTGCTGCCAGGTGGATGGCCAATAAAATTGCTGGGAGAAGGTTTGCTTGGATTTCCCAGTTGAGAGTAATTCCCACTTTGGAGCACAGAAGCCTATGTGAAGAAAGGGACGAGTACAAGGCCACTTGTAAAAGCAATTCTGCCAAAGAAAAGGCTTTCCTGTCCAAGACCGTATGGAAGGTGAGGCAGGGGCAGACAATTTAATTCCAGGCCTTTTATCAGGTCATGGCTGTACCCCAAGTGCAGCAGTAACCTCAGCAAGGGTCTTTCAGGGCAGAAGGGGTTCCAAGAGTAGTTCCACTCCAGCCCCAGGCAAAGCAGGACCCCTGACTTGTCCTTCCAGGCCACCTCCCACTTCTAGTGGGAGCAGACTGACCTACTATTTCCAGGCTTGAAACGGATCACCACAGACAAGTTGGTCCTGGAAGTAATGAGTGGGTTTCTCCTAAGCTTCAAATTACTTTCCTCTCTAAGAACCATCTTTGCGATGACAAAGATCTGCAACGAGGTTGATATACAAGAAGGTGTGGAAAGGATGAGAAGGGGCTTCAAGTTTGGAGGAATGGACAGAAGTATGGTAGCTTGGATTCAGTGCAAAGAAGTGCAAATAATGCACCTGGGGAAACAAAACCCAGGGAAGATTACACAATGGGGAGGGAGGTAGTAACAACAAAAAAAATGGAAAGGGACTTGGGGGTAATCATATCAGATGACCTTAAGGTTAGCAAGCAATGTGAGAAGGCAGTAGGGAGGGCAGGGGATACTGGGATGTATAGGAGAGGAATCACCAGCAGAAAACAGGAAGTTGTTATCCCTCTGTACAGACAGTTCTGGAGACCCCATCTCCCAAGGACATAGACAGGATAGAGGTAGTCCAGAGGGGCAACTAAAATGGTGCAGGGTCTGCAAGAGAAGCCATACGAGGAGAGACTAAAGGAGCTTAATATGTATAGAAACTTTAAGTACCTCTGTGGAATCAACAAAGTCCAAGAAGGTAGCATCTTTCAGAAAAAGATGTGCAAGAACAAGGGGACACAATTTGAAAATGGGGGGTTCAGGAGCAATGTGAGGAAGTATTTTTTCAGAGGGTAGTGGATACATGGAACAGCCTTCCTGAGGAGGTTGTGGGTCTAAAACTGAGTATTCAAGAATGCATGGGGCAGACATAAGGCAATTTTTTTTTTGGGGGTTAGGAAGCAATAGGCTGTTTAACTAGGATCTGCAGCTTATTCTGTAGGTAGAGAAATGGGCAAACTAGGTGGGCCCAAGCGGTCCTTATCTGCCGCTCAGTCTGTTTCTATGTTTCTAACCAGCGCTTCAAACCAGCTTGCTGATGCAGAAAGAGAGCTGTTGGAAAAGGAGGTTCAAAATCTGTTGCAACAGCAGTGGAACCTGTGCCTCCACAGCAAAAGGGAAGGGGTTTTATTCAAGATACTTCCTCACAACAAAGAAAACATAGTGGCAGCCTGTCCTAGACCGAAGGATACTAAACAGGCACTTAATAAAGCCAAGGTTTAAAATGGTAAACCTGTCACTGATTCTGCCAGCTCTCCAGGAAGGAGATTGGCTGGCATCCCTGGATCTAAAGATGCTGATTTGCACATCTTCATAAGGGAGTCTCACAAAGTAACTCCGTTCAGACTCCCTTCCGGTCATTACCAGTTTTCAACCCTGCCATTTGGTCTCACTTCAGCTCCCAAGAGTGTTCCCAAAGTGCCTGACAGTGGTTCAAACATAGTCTTGCTGTATTCTGACTATATGCAGTTAGTCCCAAGCACTTGAACTGCCCCAGAGAAGAAAGGGTTAACTCTGCAGCAGCATAGAACGTTGAGCTCGAAGCTAGGTTTTCAAACCCATCTCTGTAGAACAGTCAGATTTCTTTACTCCGCCTAACTGAAGTTGCTTCAGAGATTTCTCCGTTCGGTAGAAGTTTTAATTGTTCAGTTTAATCAACAGATTTCTTTATTTTTTCGGTATCGAATCTGTCTGTGGTACAAGTAGAGTGATTTAGATTGTCTGGAAATTGTTTTCTTCAGTTTCTGATCAGTTAGCGGTTGGGAACTGAAACATCTTGTTGTGTTTTGATTTTCTGGGATAGTAGTGATGCCGGTTCTTATCTGTTTCAAAAACTATTTGTTCTAGGGACATGGATATGTTGTTCAATCCACACTTACTGGCAGGTTCCTTGCCACTTTAAATCTTGCCGAAAGGTCTTCAAGCTGGCTCCTCCACCTCCCGGTGGTAAAACTCTCGGCTCCGCCCCCATGACGCCAGATCTTCCTTACCGCTTGGAAGCTCGAAGTTCCTTCCTTAGCGCCTGCGCTTTAGACTGGATCCTAACTCTTCAGTTCGCCTGAAATTGGTTTTGAAGTTTTCTGAACTGTCTTTCATCTTCCTCGCCGCGATGGACAAATCTATTCCCGGGCTGGAGGTGCCCCGCGGGCAGAAAATGTCCAGGATGGATCCGCGACTCCACGCAAGGCCTACTGCCTTGGCCTAGATCACCACCCTCAGGCATGGGAGTTGTGCCGCCTTTCTCGCCAACGCCCTGGATGATCGCATACCCGATTAGTCTCAGGTGCCCAAAAACGCTTTCCGCTGCAAAATCGAAAGAGGCTCGATGGGCGGTTTCCAGGCAGCTGGCTCAGCTGAGCAGCTCGAGCAGATGATCTCCCTCAAGGAGGAGGCGGCCCAGGCTGCATCTTCCTCCTCCTCGGCTTCTTGACATTTATCCCGCTCTCTCTGAGTTCCTCGATACGGCTTAGTTCAAGGAGCTTTGTCAGTCCCTTTCCACGAAGGGAGAGGGGCCATCGGGACATTCTTTTCGGCCCAAGAAGGAGTCGTCAAGGGTAAGTCCCACCGCTGGCGTCGTCGGGAGTGGGAGAGGTCCCTTCCCGGACAGCCGACCGTCTGCTTCGGTCGAAGTTGCGACTTGAGGCCGCTGGCTTCACGGTGTCCCAGTCAGGCCAGCCTGCCGAGACTCCTGTCAAGCAGTCGAGAATTTTTCTCGATCCGTTAGACGGGCTGTCGACTGGTGAAGCTGACAACCCTCCTTCACCAGTTTCCCCGGTGGATACCGAGGATCTGCTGTGTCCTTCGGGACCGCAGTCCCCGTTAAAGTGTCGAGCCGAGGTAAGAGCGGTGTCCCCGCCCTTCCCAGACTCCACCGGTCCCCCGAGGGTCTCGGACTCATCTCGGCCGCTCATTCCCACCATCGGCGGTCTTGTCTCGACATTGAAGTAATCGGCGACACTGCCTCCTCGCCCTCTTTCTCGGATGAGAAAAGGCCGGGCGTAAATTACGCCGGTGCTACGAGGAGCTTTGTGGCAGCAGTTGCTGTTGTCCGGCCTAAGCCGACTCGTCCAGACCCCGCCATCAAGTGGTTGTCACCCGAATGACCGGCAACCACTGCCCCAGTCGAGTTGCTCGCCTCCAGGACCAGTTACTCGCCAAAACCAGCTGCTCTACCGATTGTGGTAGAACCTTCGCCTACAACCAAGTCTGGGGCACAGCACCAGGATTCTCAGTCTGGTCACGGCCTGCCCCACAGGTTGTCGGTCACCTTCACTCCCGACCGCCCTCTGCAGGTGAGAGGTGGCTCAGGGCCGAGGCAGCTCTTTCGGAGACTCTTTGAATCGATTACTCCTCCCTGTTCTCCAGGCAGGTCGACCTAGAGTCTTCCGGGGCCAGTCTTTGGACGATAGCCCATCGTCCTTATTGTCTACTGACTCATCTCTGAGTCCACCAGGATGCAGCTCGAGCCTGTCCAATTGGGCCAAGTATCCCTGACGGAGATACTGGACCAAGGGGATACCCCACGGAGGCTCTTTCCGTGGCTGAGGCCATTGTCGGCCCAACCTGGAGCTTTGGCAGCGCCTGCTTCCTGTCCTGCGCCTCGGCCAGGATGGCCAGGAAGTATCGGTCCCTACCAGCTCTTTGCCTGGTTTCTCTGAGCACCCCTCTGCCGAGGGTTAGTCTACCGACAGCGTTTTCTGGCGTTCTGGTAATGCTTGGGACGTGGATAAGCCCCCGACAGAGTCCAAGCTGGACTTTGCCAGGTGCAAGGTATGCGCTTCGTCCTCCCTCGGCCTCTACAGGCCAACTTGGCGTGCTGATGGCACCTTCTCCCCACCCTCTTGGGCTCCCTGGATGGGGTTGTCCTCAGCTCCCAACCGACTACTGCAGGTCACGGTCCGCCAGGTCTCGGGATCAAGGGTAGGCGGTGGCGCTGTTCAGCTTCAGACTGCTCTGGACATAGGTGATTCCTGTGCCGGGTCAGTAGTAGCCCACAGTGGCCATGCGCCGCAAGTGGCTGATGGATATACACCTTCACGGCCGGATACCCAGCACAAGTTGGCTGAGCGTCCTGCTCGGGGACTGACCTCTTGACCTTGAGTGGAGGGACACCTCCAGCAAATCGAAAAGTCCAATGCCATCCTGGATTAGGTCATCTCTTGCCCAGAGGGACAAAGGCCGCAGTCAGCAACAGCAGAAGTCCTTTAGGTCCATGGCCTACCATCTCGACTGGCCCCAACAGCACCAGCAACAGAGACTGCAGGCTTACTACCGACGTCCCAAACCCAAGCCGCGGCTTCCTCCAACAGGAAGCAAGGAGGAAAGGCAGGAGGTCCCGGCCGAGATCTTCCCTTGTCCCAATCTTCACCATTCATTCGCTTCCTGGGTGTAAGCAGGAGAACGCGCACCGTCAGCGGAAACTTTTTTTTAAAGGTGCTGCTTAACGCCCTCGCGAAGCGGCGTCATGCGTCCATCGCGGCGGCAGATTAACAACGACCAGGCTCCTCCTCCAACTCGGTTCTGTTTCTCCTGCGTCGAGGCAGCACCTGTTCGGGCGTCCATTCTCCACTGTCGTCAGCGACTCCTCTTTCCACACACTCGGCCACGATCGGTAAGACCGTTCTTTTTTCTTTATAGCGGCGCGGTGTGTTTTCCTACTATTTTCTTATTGATTCGTGTTATGTCTGGGTCCGGAGCTACGCGTGTTGTTTGAAAGGCAGACGCCCCTATCTTTGTCGGTGTTACTGTGGCGGCATTTCTCTCGTCTCGGACCAGGATGACGTTTGTCTTACGTTAGCCTGGGACCCAACCACGACATGGATTGATGCGGCGCCCTGTTTCTCCATGGACTGCCGTCTGTGTCCTCAAGTCCCGGCGTTCAAGCTCGGCAAAGCCCGCCCAACCCGGGGCGGCGTCGCTCAAGGATTCTCCGGGTAGGTCTCTAGGCCCTTCCCGGGGTCCCCTCGGGCCTCTCTACCACGGTCTACGAGGAGGAGGGAATCTCTCGTCTTTTCTTGCCGAGGAGGCCCCTTCTGCAGTGTCGGAGGCGTCGTGGTCCCTCCCGGGGCAGCGCCGCGACACCACCTCGGCGAAATCACCTGCCCGGAGGTGCAGGAGGCTCCCCGTGGCGAGCCCTCGTCTTTTTGGGCCCTAGCTTCGGGGAGACCCCTCAGCCGCTGCCTTCGGCCGCGTTTGATCCTGGCGCCGTTCGCGGTGCGGTGATCGAGCGGCACCCGTTTTGAGTCGGCGCCCGGTGGTCAGGCGCGGCGCCGTTGGCGGCGCGCTTTGAATCCAGCGCCCGATGTCGGCTGGCGCCATTGGCGGTGCCGCTTTTGGAGCCTTGGCGCCCGTTGGCGCCGATGGACGAAGCGGCGGCGCCCGTCGGCCCGCCTACCGCCTTCCGGCGCCCGGCGCCCGTGGGCCTAGTCCTTCCTCCCAGGCGTTGCAGCCTCCTGACTTACCGTTAGAATTGTGGGCGACCTGGCTGCTACCCGGCGTGAGGGGCGGCGGCGCCTCCCGCTGGTACGGGGCGTTCGCGGCCCGTACCGAGACCCTGTGTGTATAGCATGAGGCCCTGCTGGTCCCGTCCTCCGAGGCTGATGATTCAGGCGTGGACCCATCTGGCACCCCACTCTTCGATCTGGGTCCCGGTGGCTAGAAAGGTGCCAGGCGGCGGGCCTCCTCTGTCCCCCTTTCGTGCCTCTGAGGGGTTCCCCGGCTGGGGGTGGCCGGGGAGCCCCTGGGGGCAGGCGGCGGGGGTGGCGCGGGGAGGCTCCCCTCTCTGGAGGCCGGTGACAGCTACCTTCTGGCGGTGCTGTCCTCTCTGGGGCCGAGGGACCTTTCATGTGGTGGGAGGAGGGCCCTCTGGGTCAAGGGAATGAGGGGCAGGGGTCTGCTGCTCGGTCTTCCTTAGCCACCTCAGGGGTGGCCAGGAGCAGTGAAACCTCGCCCTCCCTCAGGAGTTCTGGAGGTGTCCTTGAGGCGGGCGTTTGTGCGGACTGCCCTTCTGGATCCATGCAGTCGGCGTGGTCAGGGAGGTTCTCCCAAAGGGCTCTTCAGGCTCCGCTTCCCCAGAGTTCCGTTCTGCGGCCTGGTCCTGATATCGGGATCCCCCCTTTCAGGGCTCCTTTCCCAGTTCAGAGCCCCTACTTGAAAGCAGTGCCTCATGGTGCCCTCTCCCATCTCTCTGCCTTCCACCCCCACTCCCAGGCCATATCAGGACCCTCTGGGTCCGTTATCCTGGGAGCAGTTCAGGGATTCTCGCGGCTGCCTCCCTCATCACGTTAGGTACATGCATGGTGGTCTTCGACTCTCCCCAAGCAGCTCTGTCATTTCAAACTTGAACTGCCAGATTCTTTACTCGCCTCAGTGAACAGTCGCTCGAGATTTCTCCTTCTGCTCGGTTTATTTCTCGGTTTAAATAGTGTTTTCTCGGTTGGATTTAACCGAGAATAGTTTTATTTAACCACAAAACCGTTCGGTTCAAGCTCTATCTGTGGTAACCGTAAGTAAATGAAGGTTTTGTCTGTGTGGAACTTGTAAGTTATCGGTTCGGTTTGAACCGATCAGTGGATTTAAAACTCATTTAAAACTAAGTTACTATTTTAGAGTACGGTTCCGGTTCTTATCGGTTCTAAAAAAGCGGATTTTATACAGTTTTCCAATACCCGTGACGCAGTTAGGAACCGATAAAGGTGTCTTCCTGGCACTCGCCGTTAAAAGGGCAAGTTTTTGGTTAGGCTGGCATTATGTCTGAGAAACCCAAAGAAAACGGCCACTGGGTTTCAACACTGTTTGTGGGGAAGTCTTTGCCAAGGCTGACCCACACACCACATGTGTTTATTGTCTGAGGTTTGACCACCTCCAGTCAGACTGCCAGGTATGTAAGAATTTCCTGCAGCCCCTGGAAAAAGATTGGGCAGGCTCGGGGACGAGAGGCTAAAGATCAGCTGACCTGGATGGCCAGCCGGTTGGTGCCAACCGAACCAGAGGAAGTGCCTCTGACCAGGGCCAGACTTCCTAGGGCAAAGAAAGCTGGTTCTGAGGAACCAATCCAGTAAAGAAAACAAGAAAATCAGCAGGTCTGGAGTCCAAAATTCCTTCTCCAGCTGCTGCAGAGATAGCAAAAGCCATACAAATTGTCCAGTCACTGTCTCAGGGTCCGTCCGAACCACCACTATCTGGTAAAGGTCGGTTCGTCCGGTCCCAGTGGTTCAGGATTATGATATTGAGGAATTTTATGAACCAGAGGAGAGGAGGAGGATTATGAACAGTATGAATGTGGCTGGGAAGGTCTGGGTGTGCCCATTGAACGGACATCTCCCCAGACAGACCTTTAGAATCTCCCCTATGCTGTCTGAGTCCCCATCTCATTTTATGTTTTTATAAAAGTTGCTGAAACCCTCCAGCTTCCTTTAGAAGAGGCTGTGGATGAGCAAGAGGAGCCTGATTTTGTAGAAATGATGGATATTCCAGAGTCTAGGAGATTGTCTATTCCTTTACATAAGTCTTTTAGGAAACAAACAATTAAATTTTAAAAGCTCTAATTCTGTGCCTCCTGTAGATAAAAGATGGACAGAAGGTATACATTGTCAGGCCCTGATACAGAATTCCTTTCTTAGCAATGCAGTCATGTTGGGGTAGTTCAGGCTGCTGCCTGTGATAAAGCTAATATCCCTTGGCTACATCCTCCTGACAAGGATTCCAGGAAGATTGATGCCATGGCAAAAAATAATATATGGCAGCCTCTCTGGGACTAAGGCAAGCAAATTATTATGGCTTATGTAGCTAGGTATCAGAAATCTAGATGGGATACTGTTATGCAATTGGTAAGCAGGCCTATGGCCAGCTGGCTAGTGAACTAGAACAGGTGGCTGCTGATGGCATTGAAGCCTCTAAGGTTCAGTTTCATGCTGCTGTGGATGTTAATGATGTTTCCTCTAGGGTCATGGCCACATCTGTAGCTTTTAAGTAGGTTGGCCTGGCTCAGGTGTACTGGTTTGTCACAAGATACCCAGACTAAGGCTATGGATTTTCCTGTGGTGGGAAATTCTCTGTTTGGAGAGCAGACAGAGAATTACATGAAAGATGGATGAATATAGGACTACTTACAAGAGTGCCCAGGCTGAGGCTGGCAAGCCACTCCTCAAAGGCATGCCCCAGGGGTAGGGGTAGGCCTTTCACAGGCCTTTCTACCAGACTCAGGCCTCTTCTGCCTATGCTCAGAGGGGCTTCTTCAGAGGCAGGGGCAGGCGAGGGTGGGCAGACCTGCTCCCACCCCCAGCCTAAAGCTCCTCAAACAGGCACCCTGATGGGGTGCCCAGGGCTGATTCTCCTGTACCAGTGGGGGCAGGCTGGCTTACTTCAGTCAGAATTGGGCTTCTTTAACCTCAGACAAGTGGGTTCTGGAAGTAGTAAGCCAGGGTCTGGTTCTCTGCTTCAAAAGTTTCCCAAGTTGAGAAGCAGATTTTTCTACCTGCAAGTGCTTCAGAGACCCTCGCTCTGGAAACAGAGGTCTCATCCTGTTAGCTCTCAGAGCAGTAGAAGGGTTCCTCCCTGCATCAGGGCAGGGGTCTGTATTCAGATACTTCCTTACCCCAAAAGACAGGAGAATGGCGGCCCATTTTAGATCTAGGATATCTGAACAAGCATCTTTTGAAACCAGAGTTCAAAATGGTAACTCTGGCAATGATTTTACCTTCCCTAAGGCCAGGGGACTGGCTAGCCTCCCTGGACCTCAAGGATGTCTATTTCCATGTCCTAATCAGAAGATCCCATCGAAAGTACCTCAGATTCGAACTGCCCTCAGGTCATTACCAGTTCAGAGCAATGCCCTTCGGCCTTACCTCTGCTCCAAGGGTATTCAGTGTCTAGCAGTGGCCCACTTAAGGAGGCAGAGGATTGCTGTTTTTCCTATCTAGACGACTGGCTTATTGTAGGCCAGTCCCCAGAACAGGTAAAATCTCACCTGCAGGTCACCCAGCAGCTTCTCACCTCCCTGGGTTTTCTGCTAAACCTACCAAAGTCTGTTCTGGAACCAGTCCAGGTACTCACCTTTATAGGGGCAGAATTGGACACAAAGCTAGCCAGAGCCTTTCTTCCCCAGAAAGGGTAAGAATTCAGTGGCTCTGGCCTCTTCCTTCACTCTGCAGGTCTCTCAACCAGCAAGACACTTTCTGCAGCTCCTGGGGCACATGGCTGCATCCACAGCTGTTGTGCAGGGAGCCAGATTTCAGATGAGACATTGTTTCACTTGAGAACCTTTTGGTCTCAGAGAAGAGCCCCTTTCCAAGTTGGTCCCAGTGACTCGAACCTTGATCCTAGCTCTCCAGTGGTGGCAGGATCAGAGCAATTAGAGCGGGGGTCCCTTCATTTCCCTTCTCACACTTGACTCTCACTACAGATGCTTCCTTCTGGGTTGGGGAGCCCACATGGGCGACCTTTCCTCCAGGGACTTTGGTCCCCCAGGAATCTCTGCTCCACATCAATTTGCTGGAACTCAGAGCTGTCTTTTTAGCTCTTCAAGCTTTTCTGCATCTGTCCACGACAAGGTGATACAAGTCAGAACAGACACCACAACAATGTGGTACATCAACAAACAGGGGGGCACTCGGTCTTCGGCCTTGTGCACCGAGGCAATGAAGTTGTGGTCTCTGGCCTATTCCCTGAACACTTCCCTCATAGCAGTTCATCTTCCAGGGAAGGACAATGTCCTAGTGGATGCCCTCAGAGGATTTCCCAGGGCCATCACGAATGGTCCCTGGATCCTCAAGTGCTAGGATAGTTTTGCCAGGTGGGGCATCCCTCAGATCTTTGCAGCCCCAGACAATCACAAACTTCCTCTGTTCTGTTGCAGGCCTCCAGTGCTGGGCTCAGTTCCCCTGGATGCCCTTCTTCTGGATTGGGAGGGGAAGTTCCTCTATGCTTCCCCCCCTTTCCTCTCCTATTCAAAGTACTAGTCAAAATCAGATCTCAGCCTTGCAGGGTGATTCTGATTGCCCCGGATTGGGTCAGGCAGCCCTGGTACCCACTCCTGTCTCTGACAGTCCATCTTCCCATGTGCCTCTCCTGGAATCACAATCTGTTGACAATCTGAGGGAAGGGTTTGGTATCCGGACCTCAAATCCCTCAACCTCGAGGCCTGACTCTTGAGGAGTTCGAGTTTGCTGATTTACACCTCTCTCAGGGTGTTCTTGAGATCCTAAAGGCTTCCAGAAAGCCTTCCACTAGGGCTACTTATAGTTCTAAATGGAAAAGGTTTTCCATTTGGTGTGCTAGGAAAAATATTTCCCCAGAATCTGCTGAATTGCCCATTTTGTTAGAGTACGTGGTACATCTTAATTCCTTGGGTCTCAGACCAGCTACCCTGAGAGTTCATTTGGCAGCTATGTCTGCTTTTGTGTCAACAGGAAAGTCATCCCTCTTTCCTCTCATCCTGTGTTTTCCAAGTTTTTTAAGGGATTACTCCATACTAATCCTCCCTTTCGGGAACCGGCCCCTGCTTGGGACCTTAATGTTTGCATTGCCCAGTTAATGCAACCCCCTTTTGAATCTGTCTTCTGCAGAGCTTAAGTACCTAACTTGGAAAACTATTTTTCTAGTGGCTATCACTTCTGCCAGACGCATAAGTGAATTGCAAGCCTTGTCAGTGGAGACCGACTTTATTTCTTTCCACAAGGATAAGGTAGTCCTTGGGACTAATAGGAAGTTTTGCCTAAGGTGGTTTCAGATTTTCATCTTAATCAATCTATCTCCCTTCCAGTATTTTTCACTGATCACTCCTCTTGGGTGAGAGGAGGTTGCACAACCTGGATGTTAAGAAGCTCTTAGTTATTATATAGGCGTACCAAAGGTCTGAGTTGAATCCCTCAACTTTTCCTTACCTATGGTGAAGTTGGGAAGGGCGAACCTGCCACTAAGAGATCAATAGCCAGGTGGATTGTCTCTTGTATCAATTTTGTTATCAGAAAGTGGGCAGCCCCCGGTTTGAGAACTCATTCTACCAGGGGTACAGCTGCGTCTCTAGCTGCTGCCAGAGATATCCCTTTATTAGAGATTTGCCAGGCTACTTGAAAACAGTACACACTTTTGCAACATTACTCCCTGGATGTCCAGGCCAGGAGAGATGTCGGTTTGGCACAGCTGTTCTTCAGAGCCTATTCCTATGTAGGTTCTGCCCTCCTCCATGGAGGTACTGCTGTGTATTCTGCTAATGTCTATACTATGTAAGACTTCATGTTGTTTGAAGAAAAAATTACTCATCTTAGTAATGTTGTTTCTTCTAATGGAGTCTTGCTATATTATGAACCTCCCCCAACCTGCCCTCTCAGAACCTCTACTTGGTGGGGTGCAGGCAACTTAGTGTGGGCACTACTTATGTCCTGTTAGCATTTGTCCCTTTAACTTTGGGTCCCTTTGGGACTTTGGGGTGTGTATGTGTCTGTGTGTGTGTTGTATTATATTATATTATTTCATATATAGAATGGTGTTAGTATTTCTGGTCCCCTGACTTGAGTCTTGGGTGTTGGGACCATCAGTGGTTATTATTTAGGTAGCTATTTGGCTAGTGTAGGTTACAGCTTCCACACAGACCTTAGTGAGTTTGGCTCGTAAAGATCTGACAGGTCAAGTTTGAAATGACAGAGCTGCTCTCGTGCCAAAATTCTATTTTGGAATGGCTTTAACCATTTCACTCCGGGGCAGTTATAGAGCTGGAACAAACTGCTAATGTCTATAATATAGCAAGACTCCATTAGAAGAAACAACATTACTAAGGTGAGTAATTTTTTTTTCCTTACCGCGAGGGAACTGACTGCTTTTCTTCAATTCTGCAGTCTTTTTCAGGATTCTCTGTGGATTGGCTTGTCTGAGATCCCAAAAACAAGAGAACTGGATCTGTAGGTTTTAAAAATTGTCAACTGTCAGAATTTTTGCTATAGCAGATTCTCATAACCTGTGCCTTAAGTGTTTAGGTCCCGACCACACTTGCTCTTTGCATTGAATTTTGTAGGAGAACTTTGAGAAACTGAGCAAAGAGACTCAAAATTGACTGAGGAAAAATTGAAGGCC
This sequence comes from Neoceratodus forsteri, assembly GCA_016271365.2. NCBI lineage: Eukaryota > Metazoa > Chordata > Ceratodontiformes > Ceratodontidae > Neoceratodus > Neoceratodus forsteri. The sequence continues at coordinate 346,006,588 of CM028132.1, read as the reverse complement.
ACTGATGAGGGGCCATCAAAAAATAGTAACAAAAAGAAATGCAAACAGGTGCTGACGGAAGGCTTCAAATCCCAGCCAAGAAAAGGGAGGTGCCAATGAGGTGCCCAAGAATAAAGCTTCCAAAGGAGCTAATGAGGTTCCTTTAAAACCAAAAAGTACTAAAGGCACTGAAGTGTCTGGATTAAAAAGGAAACATGGTCAAGCCTCTGAGGTGGCTTAAAAAAAAAAAGTTTGCAAAGACAAAACTCTCCTGTTCTTCCTGGAAAGCCAATACTGGGACAACAGGCAGCAAAAAGCATAGAAAAACTAAACCTACACAGCCACAGTTTGGCAGCCTACCTGATTTTTCTCAAGCGTCTCATCTGTGGAAGATATGGCAAATCTTTCAGACCATACAAAGCATGGGGTCTTTCTGCTGCTCCTTCAGGTAAACACTCTTCCACAGTTCTAACTACAGGACTCTGAAGTTGAGGTAGAAGAGGAAGAACATTATTATGATGCACCAGACATGCATGCAGAGGGCCTAGAACCTGATGTATCCCTGACCCTCATATTGGGGCTTCCCCTGCTGACCAGGAGTTGTCCTCTATGCTTAATTTATTCAAAATATGCTGGACACCCTGTACCTCCCTACCCTGGAGGCCATCCAGAATGATGACTAGGACAAAGATTATAGGGAGATGAAAGGGCTTCCACACCCTAAGATTGGTCTTAACTGTTTACAGTCCTTTCAGAAGAAATACCATGAAATTGCTTCAAACCCCACTTCCTTGGCAGGGTTGTGAGCACTATGACACAAAATACCAATTGTCTAAAAAGAGTTCCTCTCTGTACACCCCAGCCATGAGTATTGTACAGCAGGCAGCATGTGAGAAAGCTAGTCTCTTCTTCCTTTCCTCCTGACAAGGACTCCAGAAAATGGATTTTATTGCAAAGATGGTATATACTACTGCTTCTCTGTATCCGCCTTTCCTCCTATTGGGTTTCTGAGCCAAGTATCAAAAAGCATTGTGGAATTCTGTCATTGCTATTGGTACTTCATAGCTTCCAGGGCAGATTTTACAGTGTCAAGTCTGGTCCTGCCCCATTGTCAGATTAATTCTGGGCAATAGCCAGTACCCCTCATGGCGATTCCCTCAGTATACAGGCTACCCAGGTTTTCATCCTCCTCTCTCTCCCCCCCCACCCCGTTGGAACCTGACGCCATGGGGTGCAGTCCTATATGTGTAGACCTACTGCAAGAACCCCTCTCTAAGATCTACTGTTACGGTAAGTTCTGAAGTGCAATGTCGGAGTGCAAGGCTTCTTGGCAATCATTCCTTTAAGCCTAAACCTGCTGCTCCACAAAAATCCCACTCTAGGTGAAGCAGGGGCAGAGGTTCTTATCCCAGACCTTATGCCCCCTATCCTCAGCCTGACTTCTCTCAGTACAGAGGATTTTACAGAGGGAGGGGTCAAAGTCACCTCTGGTCCAGTCAGCAGCTTCCCAGCCTAAGCTCTGATGTGTCCAGGTCTCCTCTCCTCTGCCAGTAGCGGGCAGACTCCCACTATCTTTATTCCTGGCTTTACGAGCAGTGGAGAGGGTTCCTGCCCACGAAAAGGGCAAAGGCCTCTACTCCAGGTACTTCCTGACACAAGAAAACTGGGGAATGGTGATCTATTTTGGATCTTGGATATCTGAATAAACATCTGCTGAAACCACAATTTAAAATGGTCACTCTCACTGGTCATGAAGCCCTTACAGCAGGGAGACCTAGCCTCCCTGGACCTAAATGACACTTACCTCCATATACCCATAAGGAGGTCTCACAGGAAGTTTCTCGATTCAAACTTCATTTGGGTCACTGTCCATTTGCTGCAGTGCCGTTCCTGCCAGCCTTCTGCTCCAGAGTTTTCTGAGAAGTGCCCTAGCAGTGGTAGCACCTCGGAAGCTGAGTGTCTACCCTGTTTAGGCGATTGGCTCATTGTGGCAAGGTCTCATCAGGTCAAGGCGTCCCTTTACCTCGCCGAGCACACTCAGTCTCTGGGCTTCCTGGTAAATCTGAAGAAATATCACCTGGGGCCCACTTGGTTACTTTCATAGGAGCTCATCTGGACACCCGAAGAGGATCTGCCTTTCTCCTCCAAAGAGAATTCAAAGTTTCATGTCCATGGCTGATTTCTTTGGTTCATAACTGGGCATGTGTCCATTTATCTTAAGAAAAATTCTGGTGCCTTCCTGGTCAGGCTCTCCTCGGCACACCCCAATCTGTTTTGATTGGCTGATGCTAACTAATTGGCATAAACGACACCTCTGGGGCAGTTCTACCTAGTCGGCTAACTGCTTAATGTTACTGCTGCTAAAGGACCCCTTGGAAGAAAGATGCGGGGAGTACTTTTCTCCTTTGAGTTTCCTCTAAATTGAGGCATTCCTTGGTTCTCTGATACCTGTGCTTGCTAGGTTCTCCGGCAGGAGAACTGAGGTAGGGCTGGCTGGTCTTTATGCAGAGTGTCCTTCCCTTTGTTTGCTATTGAGAGATTCTTCTAAATTAGCCGCTAGTTTTGTGGCCCCTGGGATCTCTGTTAGCATGGTTTACTGCTCTTTTTCTTAGTGTAGTCTCCTGTGAGAGTGATGCTTCCGGGACCACTGATTCAGGTGGTGGTTCATTTGAATATGGCTTCTCTATCTATTGGACCATACTCCGGTGGAACTAGTGGATCTTGCTTCGAGACGGTTGCTGCAGTAGGTCTTCACATCTAGGACTGCACCCCTGAACGTCTGGTCCGACACGGCAGACTTATAGCAGTGGAGTCAGTAGGGGACCGCCCCCGACATCAGGTGACACGTCAGCCCGACTATAAAAGGGGCGGTCCCGCGCCTGCCCTCCAGTTCTTTCCCACCATCGCGCCAGTTCACAAGACACTCAGTAGAACAGTGATCAGTTGTCCGCTTAGTTAAACATTTTCATTGTCTCTTTCTGCTGTTGATCTTTTCTCTACTGCTTGCGGTATATATAGTTTCGTTTTTCAAGTGCAGTGCCCAAATCCTGCATGGGGATGACCACTCCTTCTGCCTGGGGCCCAAGCACAACTCTGCAGTGTGCTATTTGTCAGGGCTTCAACCAGGCCACCTGGACCCATCGCAGGTGGATCCTCAAGGCCCACCTTCTTACTCAGCAGCTAGCTTCAATGGAAAAGGAGCTCCAGGACCCTAGGGAGAGGTTGTTGTCAACGGCCCGAAAAGGACAAGTACCAGGAAAGAAGCCTCTCCTCAGGGAAAACCAACCTTCCTTCGGTTGCGCCCTCTCCCCTCCTGCTGGGGTGACGGGCAGCGGGGTTTCCTCCTTTAGAGGTCCTTGTGCATTCACACACTAGCAGCACCACCGATGAGCAGTCCTCCAACTCTGTCGCCAGGCGCCCAGCCCTTACCAGTCAGCCTGACCAGTCTTCCTACCGCCAGCCAGCCAGTTTGTGACTGATAAATTGACCGGTGCCCTGTCGACTGCACAGCTGCTACTACTCTCCCGTCTGGCTCCCTTGTGGACCCAGACTCTGGGAAGAGTGTGCTCGTGGAAGAACTTTCACCCCTACTGGTTTCCACCCTCAGGGATTCGCCACTCGTTCCTGACCTTTCTCTTCCTTCGGAACGCTTCTAGACCTGTCGGGGTCTTCCGAGCTCCCTTCGCCAGGCTCTCTCCACTGCGGATCCCCCTTCCAGGATCCATCGCTGGACCTAGGATTTACAGGCATGGACCCTCCTCCTTTTTGTGACCCTTGCCTGATCCTTTGCGCGCCCATCGGCGCCCCCAGTTGGGCCTTTCAACTCCTCCTGCTGGCCCCTGTGGTGTTCTCAGGACCTGAACCCCACTTTCCGCCAGCAGACCAGTCTCTTCCAACGCCAGGCCTTGTGCTGCAGATGCTGGGCTACCAGACACCAGGCTATCCGCCATCCAGATACCCTTCGGGGTTCTCTGGTTATCAGTATCAGTACCAGCACCCATACCAGCATCCTCCAGCTACCCATCGTACCACGGGTTTCAGCCTCCTCTGCCACCTCCTCCATCTGCACCGACTGACCGTGATGCTGTCCTGGTGTTGTGGCAGGATGCCTAGATGCAGCTCCTGACTGAGCCAAAACTCCCAGCCTCAAGGGGGCCACCCCTTCCAGAGGCCCCGCCTCCCCAGTCCAGTGCCCTCCGGCTGCGCCTCGGTCTCGCTCTCAGTGGGTGATTTTGGAGTCTATCCCTCTCTACCCAGCAGACAGGAATCCTCGGTCGGATCAGGACTCTTTAGATCAGTCGGAACACCATTCTCCCGCTGAGCCCCACCCTAAAGAGTCCCCTAAATTCCCCCCCACCCACCCTGAGGACCCTTCTTTTGGGGGGCTCTTCTTGACTATTCAGAAGACTTTGGGCTGGCTTGCCAAGGAACTGGATCCTCAGTGTAAGACTGGCAAGGTCTAGATGCTCAGCTAATGTGGACACTCTCCCTATTCCCCTGTGGATGGGTCCACATGAGGATCTTGCATCCACTATATGGCAGCAGCAGTCTCAAGGAAAGCGGATAGAACTTGCTTTTGCCCCAGAAGGTATCTTCCACCTCACTTCTACTCAAGCAAAGCAGAATCCATAGTCATCACAGCTGCCCATGACCATTCAGCCCAACTGAAATCTCTGCTCCTCTCCTCCGGACAAGGACTTGAAACAGCTGGACCAATATGGCAGAAAAATGTACGCCTCTACCACCTGTGCGTTTCTGTCACTTGTGTCTCTCACATAGTGGCTTTTCAGAAGTCCTCTTTTGGAGTTGAGAGAAGGATCTTCAGGACGTCCCTGGCGCACAACCCTGGGCCAAGTTGCTGAAGAAAGTGAGGATGAATAAGTCATCCTGCCGGCACGCACTTTAAGCCATATATGATTCAGTGGATGCTATGGCTCAGGCTGCGGCCCTCGGATCTGCCTCTCTGACATCTAGCCTCGGCTGCGCCTGACAGGTCTGGCACAGGACGTACAGTCCACTCTTTTGGACATGCCTTTCAGGGACCTGTTATCTTTGGCGGTGAAGCGAAGATATCATTACCGGGTTGCAGGAGGTGGTAGGTCCCTAAGAGACGTCGTCCATGTGCCGGTCAGGTCAAGCAGCCTTTTCATTGCAAAGAAACTAACAAAACCAATCTGAGCAAGCGTCAACTAAGCGTTGTGCCGTTGGTTCAGGGCACAATCTCCTCAGGCCAAATTTGCCAAGGTGGCCTCCGGAGCTGAGGCTCCCCTCCCCTCAGTGTCCTGACTCTCTTCCCCTCCTGCCGCTCCCTCTGTCCCCCACGGAGGGAACCGGTGGTAGGGAGGTTCGGCCTATACCTGACGGGGTGAAAGGCAGTCACCGCAGACATATAGGTGTTACAGCTCATACAAAGAGGTCACTCCATCTAGTTCCTGGAGATTCTTCCAGCAAATCCCACGGGGAAAGTCTTACTACCTGTCTGGTCAGAGCCCCATCGTCCACCAAGAGATTCAGGCTCTACTCCTAAAAGCTGCCATAGAACCTGTTCCTCCGGATCAAATGGGAAGAGGATTTTACTCCCACTTCTTCCTACTTCCAAAAAAGATGGGTGAACCTGAGACTGATCTTGGACCTTGGCATGCTAAACTACTTTGTGGAGCACAAGTGGTTTCACATGTGACTCTCCAAGGACTCCTACCCCTGCTGCTATAAAACACCTGGCTGTGCTCCCTGGATATGCAGGATACGTACCTTCATATCCCTATCCTTCCGGCCTACCGCCGCTTTCTCAGGTTCTCATTTCTGGAGAACCATTTCCAATTCCAGGCACTCCCCTTTGGCCTCTCCTCAGCCCCCCGAGTTTTCACTAAGTGCCTAGCGGTGGTTGTGGTGTTCCTCCACCGCAGGGGCATATACATGTTCCCATACCTGGATGATTGGCTCTTTTCAGCCCCATCCCAGGACAGCCTGAAGGAGTCTCTCTCCTTAACTCTGGATCTGTTTTCCCACCTGGGAATTTCGGTCAACCTACCCAAATCCTAGTTAGTACCCTCCCAGCGCCTCCAATTTATTGGAATGGTGCTGGATACAAAGCAGAGCCAAGTCTTTCTGCCACTAGACCAAGTGGAGACCCTGGTTTCACAGGCCACCTTGGTGGCCAATTCTTAGTGAACCCCAGCTCACTCCATGCTTAGTCTCTTGGGTCTTATGGCTGCTGCCATTCTAACTGTCCCCCTGGCCAGGCTGCACATGAGGGTCGCCCAGTGGTCTCTTCGGGTCCAGTGGGATCAACGGTCAGATGACATTGGTCAGTTGGTTATGATCTCCAACAGCCTACAGAAAGATCTCCTGGTGGCAGGATCTCACCAACTTGTTGGTAGGGGCCCCTTTCCACTTCCAGGCTCCGTCAGATGCTTCCAATACGGGTTGGGGAGATCATCTGGGGGATCTCAAACCGCAAAGTTCTTGGTCTCCAGCAGAGGAGAATCTTCACATCAACATCCTTGAGACCAGAGCAGTGCTCTATGCTCTCCCAGCCTTCCAGTCTTTACTTCGTCCGGGAGCACTTCTTATGCAGACAGACATGGCCACTGTCTGGTATCTGAACAAGCAGGGAGGTATCCGACCCTTCTTTGCAGGAAGCAGTGAGGGTATGGTTTGCGGTTCAGCGTGGCCTGACCTTGACAGCAGTCCACGTGCCAGGAGTTCACAATACCCTGGCGGACACTCAGCTGATCAGTAGCCAGGGCTTACAAGTGGGAACTAAAGCAGGAGGTAGTAGACTGTTTCTTCCTTCTATGGGGCTGAACAGACCTAGATCTGTTCGCATCCCCATCCAATGCAAAACTACCCAGCCTTTGCTCACTTGTTCCTGGGCATGGTGCTTTTTGGAGATTCTCTCTCTCTCTCTCTCTCCCCTCCCCTGGACAGGGAGGTTTCTGTACACTTTTCCTCCCTTTCCTCTCATTCAGAAGTTTCTTTTAAAACTTCAGGCAGAGGGGGCTCACATGATCTTGATCGGTCCTCTGTGGCCCTGGCAGATTTGGTTTCCGCTGTTGCAACAACTAGTTCTAGAACCATTGGTCCCTCTGCCGCTATTTCACCTGATTCTGTCCTAGGAGCAGGGCACTCTGACGCATCAGTCTCAAGCCTCAATCGTCCTGCGTGACACCTGTGGACATAGCGATTTCTTACTATGGAATTTCCTCTCAGGTAGCTCAGGTCTTCGTGGAGGCCAGAAAACCCTCTACCAGATCCACCTATGCCATGAAGCGGAAGAGATCTTCCATTTGGGCCACAGCTAAGCGCTTGGACCCCTTTTCTTTCTCGGCCTCCCAGGTGTTAGAGTACCTCTTATAACTTTCAGAGTTGGGCCTTAGTTACTCCTCACTTTTAAGGTCTCTCTCTTTGCTTTCAGCCTACCATCATCCAGTGAAGGGTAAAACCCTAGCCTAGCTAGAGGTTTCCAACACTTTATTGAAGGGGATTATTCATATCTAACCTCCAGTCTGGAACCCTTGTCTTCCCTGTGATCCAAATTTTATGTTGGAAAAACTTACTTTGCCCCCTTTTGAACCGGCAGCAAGTTGCGAAATGTGCTTCCTGGCTTGGAAAATGCTGTTTCTGGTTGCAGTTACTTCAGCTCATAGGGTTTCAGAGCTTCAGGCTCTTGTTTGTAGAGCCTTATTTAGTGTTCCACAAGGACTGGGTGGTCCCGCGGACTAATCCCTCCTTTCTTCGGAAAGTTGTTTCGGAGATGACTGTCGCTGTTGAACTGCTGGTTTTCTTTCCACAGCATTCTGATGGGGAATATCTTTGCACACCCTCTGTACAGGATTCAGGTGCTATACCTCACGGACTAAGGAGGTTGGAAAGTCGCACAACTTTGTGGCCTTTGCCTCCCAGTGCCAGAGCAAGGCTATCACTAAACACTCTTCTAGGTGATCACTAACTGTATCCATTACACTTACCAGAAATACGAGAAACCCCTTCCGGGAGCAGTCAGAGGTCACTCCACCAGGAGCGTGGCCACTTCTACCAGCTTTTCCAGGAATGTCCACTGCAGAGATTTGTGCAGATGCCATTTGGTCATCTGTCCACACCTTCACTAAGCACTACAGTCTGGACATTGCCTCTTTGCCTTTGAGGCTTAGCACACCACATACCATCTCTACCAATGGTCCCAGCCAGGATGCTGCTCCGGCTCTTGGGCCATATGGCCACGTCCATTTAGTCTCTCTAGCCAGACTGCATACGAGGATGATTCAGTGGACTGAGTCCAACGGGACGATCTGGACCAATCTGTCTTTATACCAGAACTGGTTCGTCTAACTCTGCTGGTGGATGACATCCCCCCTCTTGCAGAGGGGAATGCCCTTTCAGTGAACAGTTATGGATCAGATCTTGACATCTGATGCCTCGGGCATCGGATGGGGTGCACAGCTGGGCATCCACAGGACACGGCACCTGGTCTGCGGCCGTGGAGCCTCTCCACATAAATATTCTGGTGGAAATGAGAGCAGTTCTCTACGCCGTACAGGCTTTGAGCATGAGGCTTCACTCGGAACACCTTCATCCAGATGGACAACATGGCAGTGGGTGGTTTCACCTCAACAAGCAAGGTGGCCTTTGTCTGGAATCAGTCTGGTCTGAACTGGGCTATAAAGAAAAAATTACTCACATTAGTAATGTTGTTTCTTCTAATGAGTCTTGCTGTATTCTGACAAATTGCAGTGAGGTCCAACCTTGAACTGCCCGGAGATGAAAGAGTTAACTTTCCATGCCGGCATGGAACGCTGAGCTCTAGCTCGGTTGAGACTCTGTCTGTTGCTGTTTGAACTCAAACCGTCAGACCTTTACAAGCTAAACTCACTGAGTGTCTTGTGTGGAAGCTGTAAACCTCACATTAGCCAACTGGCTACTAAATATAATAAACAGATTTTTTGGTCCCAAAACAGACTAGTCAGAAACCCAAAAATGAAATAAACACAACACCCAGTCACCCAAAGAAAAGGGTGATAATAAAAGGTAGGGCACCTCCTGAGTGCCAACACTGCTACTGCCACCCACATCCCAAAAACAAAGGTTCTGAGAGGGAAGGGGGAGTCAGAATACAGCAAGACTACATTAGACAACATTACTAAGGTGAGTAATTTTTTCTTCAAACATGAAGTCTTGCTGTATTCTGACAAATTGCTGACTACCAAGCAGTACCTCCATGGAGGAGGGACAGAACCTACTTAGGAAATAGGCTCTGAAGCACAGCTGTGCCAAACCGAGCATCACTCCTAGCCTGGATATCCAGAGAGTAATGCTTGGTAAAAGTGTGAACTGTTTTCCAGGTAGCTGCTTGACATATCTCTAAGATAAGAATATCCTGGCAGCAGCCAGAAGCAGCTGTCCTCTGTAGAGTGAGCCCTCAGGCCTGAGGGTGGAATCCTACTCTAGTTTTTCATAGCAAAATTGAATGCAAGAGACAATCCACCTGGCAATGGATTTTCAGTGGCAGGTTTTCTTACCAACCTCACCATAAGTGAGGAACAGTTGGAGGGAGTCAAACCTGTGACCCTTGGTACGCCTATGTAGTAGCTAAGGGATCTTTTCACATCCAACTGTGCAGCCTCCTCTCACAGAGGAGGAATGGTCAGTGAACACAGGAAGAGACATAGATTGGTTAGGTGAAGTCTCAAACCACCTTGGTAAAACTTCCTGTTGGTCCTGAGACCACCTATCTCTATGGAAAGAGATAAAATCAGGCTCCACTGACAGGGCTTGTAACTTGCTTATGCACCTGGCAGAAGTGATGGCCACCAAGAAAACAGTTTTCAAGTCAAGTACTTGAGCTCTGCTGAGGACAAGGGCTCAAAAGGGGGTTGCATAAGCTGAGCAATGCAAGCATTAAGGTCCCAAGCAGGGGCAGGGTCCCTGAATGGCGGACTGGTATGAAGCAATCCCTTGAAAAACTTGGAGAATAAAGGATGAGCTGAAAGGGAAGAAGGCTTACCTGCTGAAAGAAAAGCAGAGACAGCTGCCAGATGCACTCTTAGTGTAGCTGGTCTGAGTCCCAAGCTATTCAGATGAACCATATAGTCAAGGACTGTGGTAGGCCAGCAGACTCTGGAGAAATATGCTTCCCAGAGCACCATATGGGAGAATCTTTCCATTTGGAATTATAAGTGGTTCTGGTGGAAGGCTTCCTAGAAGCCTTTAGGATATCCATAACACCTTGAGAGAGGTGTAAATCGGCAAACTCTAACTCTTCAAGAGCCAGGCCTTGAGATTGAGAAATTTGAGATTCGGGTACCAAACCCTCCCCTGAGCACAGGTTAACAGGTTGTAATTCCTGGGAAGAGACAAGGGAAGGTGGACTAAGGACAACAGGAGAGGGTACCAGGGCTGTCTGGCCCAGTCTGGAGCAATCAGAATCACCTTGCAGGGTTGAGACCTGATTTTGACTAGCACCTTGAACAGGAGAGGGAAGGGGGGAAAAGCATGCAGGAACTTCCTTCCCAATTGAGAACCAGGGCATCCAGGGGACTGAGCCCAACACTGGGGCCTGCAGCAGAAGAGGGAAGTTGGTGATTGTCTGGGGCTGCAAAGATCCATCTGTGGGTGCCCCATCTGGAGAAGATCACTCCAAAACCAGGGGATCCAGTGGCCATTCATGATGGCCCTGAGATATCCTGCTGAGGGCATCTGCCAGGACGTTGCCCTTACCTGGGAGGTGTACTGCTGTAAGAGAGGTGTTGAGGGAATAGGCCAGAGACCACAACTTCATTGCTTCTGTGCACAAGGTCGTAGACAGAGTGCCCCCTTGCTTGTTGATATACCACATTGTGGTGGTATTGTCTGTCCTGATCTGAACTACTTTGTTCTGAACAGACTTGGAAAAAGCTTGAAGCGCTAGAAACACTGCTGAGCTCTAGCAGATTGATGTGAAGCAGAGATTCCTGAGGAGACCACAACCCTTGGGTGGTCAGGTCTTCCAAGTGGGCCCCCCACCCCAAGAGGGAGGCATCTGTAGTAAGGATTAAAGAGAGGGAGTTCCTTTTGTCACTCAGTCTCAGTCTTAGATTGTCCTGATCCTGCCACCACTGCAAAGCCTGGATCAGGGTTCGAATCACTGGGATCAGTTTGATCAGAGGATCCTTTTTCTGAGACCAAAAGGCTCTCAAATGAAACTGAATGTCCCTCATCTGAAATCTTGCTCCCTGCACCACTGCTGTAGAAGCAGCCATGTGCCCCAGGAGCTGCAGAAAATGCCTTGCTGGTCAAGACACCTGTAGGGTGAATGAAGAGGCCAGTGTGATGAGGGTCCTTGCCCTGTCCAGGGGAAGGAAGGCTCTTACCTTTTCTGTATCTAGCTCTGCGCCTATGATGGTGAGCTGTACAGGCTCTAGAACTGACTTTGAAAGATTCAGAAGGAAACCTAGAGAAGTGAGCAGTTGCTGAGTTATCTGCAGGTGTGATTTGACTTGGTCTGGGGACTGGCCTACTATGAGCCAGTCGTCCAGGTATGGGAAGATGGAAATCCTTTTCCTTCTTAGGAAAGCAACTACTACTGCCAGGCATTTTGTGAACGCCCTTGGAGCAGAGGTTAGGCCGAAGGGCATTGCTCTGAATTGGTAATGGCCTGAGGGCAGCTCGAACCTGAGGTATTTTCGATGGGAGCTTGGATGAGAATATGGAAATAGGCATCCTTGAGGTCCAGGGAAACTAACCAGTCCCCTGGCCTTAGAGAGGGTAGAATTATTCCCAGAGTCACTATTTTGAACTTTGGCTTTAAAAGGTGCTTGTTTAAATATCTGAGATCCAGCATGGGCCGCCATTCTCCTGTCTTTTTGGGGGCAAGGAAGTACCTGGAGTACAATCCTTTCCCTTTGTGTAGGGGTGGAACCCTTTCTACAGCTCTGAGAGCCAAGAGGGAAGAAACCTCTGCCTCTAGGGCAAGTGTCTCTGAAGGATTTGCAGGTGGAAAGGATCTGGTTCTCATCTTTGGAAATTTTTTGAAGCTGAGAACTAGTCCCTGGCTTACTACTTCCAGGACCCATTTGTCTGATGTTAGACATCCAGTCCTGGACAAAGTAAGCCAGCCTGCCCCTACAGGTGGTGGAGAATCGGCCCTGGCAAACCCATCAGGGTGCTTGTTGGCAGGGGGTTTAGGCTGAGGGGTGGAAGCAGGCCTGCTTGTGCCCCTTCTGTCTCTCCCTCTAAAGAACCCCCTTCTGAGCATAAGCAGAAGAGGAGGCCTGGGCTTGGTAGAAAGGCCTATGAAAAGGCCTGCCCCGGGATGCTGCCTCTGAGGAGTGGCTTGCCTTTCCTTGGCCTGAGCACTCCTATAGGTGGTCCTGTATTCATCCATTTTCTTCATGTAGTTCTCTGTTTGCTCCCCAAACAGAGAATTACCCGCAACAGGAAAATCCATGGCCTTAGTCTGGGTATCCTGAGACAGGCTAGTGCATCTGAGCCAAGCCATCCTGCGAAGGGCCACAGATGTAGCCATGACTCTAGATGAAACATCATTGGAGTCCACTGCAGCATGGAATTGCACCTTGGATGCCTCAATACCATCCGCAGCTACCTGCTCCAGCTCCTTGGCAAGCTGGCCAGGGACCTGTTTTGCTAAAGCCATTAGTGTCCCATCTAGATTTCTGATATCTAGCTGTATAGGCCATATAATTGGCCTTCCTGAGTCCCAGGGATGCTGCCATGTACTGTTTCTTTGCCATGGCATCAATCCTCTTAGAGTCCTTATCTGGGGTGTGTGAAGCCAAGGGTATATTTGCTTTATCACAGGCAGCAGCCTGCACTACCTCAACATGGCTGTGTTGCTGGGTAAGGAACTCTGTATCCGAGCCTGAAAGAGTATACCTCTTGTCCATTCTCTTATCCACAGGAGGTATAGAATTAGGAGTCTTTAAAATCTTCATTGTCTGCTTCCCAAAAGATTTGTGAAGGGAATAGACTGCCTCCTGGACTCTGGGATATCCATCATTTCAACAGTCAGGCTCCTCCTGGTCATCCACAGCTTCTTCCATAGGAAGCTGAAGGGTTTCGGCCACTTTCTTGTAAAACATGAAATGGGAGGGGGACTCAGAAAGCCTAGGAGGAGACACTCCTGAAGGTCTGTCTGGGGAGATGTCCGGGTCAATGGGCATATCCAGACTTTCATAATCACATTCACTTTTCTGATACTCTCCTTCCTCCTCTTCTGGTGGAACCGGCCGAACCGAGCGCCTTCCTGATGGTGCCGGTTTGGTCGGAACCGGGGATAGCGACAACCATTTTTATCGCTTTGGCTATTTCATCAGCGGTTGGAGAAGAAACTTTTGGATCCACACTGGCTGATTTATCCCTTCTTGTTCTCTTAACAGGAACCGACTCCTCTGAATCGGTTCCCCTTTGGCCCGAAGAAGTTTCGCCCTGGTCAGAGGGCACTCCTTCTGGTTCAGTTTGAACCGAACCAGGCTGGCCATCCGGGTCAGCGGTCTTTTTGGCCTCCCTTTCCCTGAGCCTACCAACTCTTTTCTAGGGTAGCTGCAGGAAAATTTTTACAAATCTGGCAGTCTGAATTGAGGTGGTCAAACCCCAGACAATAAACACAGGTGGTGTGGGGGTCAGCCTTAGCAAAGACTTCCCCACCCACACACACACACAACACACTACAGTGTTGAAACCCAGTAGGCCCGGGTTTTTCTTTTGGGTTTCTCAGACATGGCCAGTCTTAAACAAAACTTACCCTTTTATGGCAATCGGCCAGACAAGACACTCTTATCGGTTCCTGACCATGTTACGGGTCGTGGAAAAAAAGGTAATAAAACCGTTTTTTTTTTTTTTTGAACAGATAACCAGTAACCACACTCTAAAAGTAGAAGTAAAGATTTTTAAACAACCTGATCGGTTCAAACTGAACCGATGACACGTTTACAAGTTCCACACAGAATAGAAAAACAATATAAACCTATCTAGTACTCACGAATACCACAGACAGACTGAACCGATAGGTTGCGGTTTAAATTCGGTTGAAAACCGAGAAAAATGGTACTTTAACCGACAAATTGAACCGAGCAAAGGAGAAATCTACGGAGCGACTGTTCAGTGAGGCGGAGTAAAGAATCTGACAGTTTGAGTTCAAACAGCAACAGACGGTCTCAACCGAGCTCGAGCTCAGCATTCCATGCCTGGCATGGAAAATTAACTCTTTCATCTCTGGGGCAGTTCGAAGGTTGGACCTCACTGCAATTTGTCAGAATACAGCAAGACTTCATGTTTGAACTTGCCGCCTAGATATCTCAGCGGTTCACGTTCTAGGGGTCCAAAACACCCTGGCTGACACTCTCAGCAGGACTCTGTCCAGAGCGCATGAATGCACCCTTCTGCAGTGTCCTCTACAGTCTCGACAGATGGGGCAGGCTGGGGCTGGACTTTTTTACATCCCCTATCAATGCAAAGTTGCCCAGTTTTTGCTCACTAGATCTAGGGCTTGGAGTTTTTTTTGGCGAGATCTTGTCCCTCTCCTGGAGAAGGCGGCTCCTTTCACGCCTTCCCGCCTCTCCAGAAGGTACTTCTCAAGCTGCAAGCAGAAGGGGCAGTGATGATCCTTGTGGACCTGTTGTGGCAATGACAGATGTTACCCCCTACTACAGCAGTTGGCTGCTGAACCCCCGATTCCCTTGCCAATGAGCACTCGCTTGCTCTCCAGGACCTTGGTTCTCCTGATCCTTGGGTCACTGCACCTCCATGTGTGGCTCCTGAGGACCTAGCCAAATCGTGCTTTGGGGTTTCTGACAGGGTTGCCAACGTTCTGGTGGCTGCTAGAAAACCCTCCACTAGAGCCACTTATGCCATGAAATGGAAGTCCTGCTTCTGGGCCACTGCCTATCGTTTGGATCCCTTGGCCTGTCCGGTGAGCTTGATCCTAGAGTACCTGTTCTCGGTTTGCGGATTGGGGTACTCATCCATCAGTTAATTTGTCTGCCATCTCTGCCTACCATACTCCTGTACAAAACAGAACTGTGGCACAGTTGGACATAGGCTGCACCTTTCTGCGGGCATTCATTTGCAAGCCCTAGCTCCTGGGACTTGCTTCTTGTGTTGGAAAGCTCACCTTACCCTGTTTTGAACCAGCTGTAGATTGAGAGCTTCACTTCCTGTTCTGGAAAGTTATTTTAGTTGCCGTTACTTCTGCTGAAGAATTTCAGAGCTACAGGCCCTGATGTGTAAAGAGCCTTATTTGGTGTTCCACAAGGATCAGGTGGCCTTGAGGACCAATCCCACCTTCTTACTGAAGGTGGTGTCGAGATTGACTCTGAATGGGACGTACACCTCCCAGTGTATATCCGAACACTCAGACTGGGGGGAGGCTCTCCTCCACATGCTAGATGTTCATTGCATTTTGCACTTCTATTCAGAACGAGAGGATTTGGACGTTCTGACCAGCTTTTTGT
Organism: Neoceratodus forsteri; assembly: GCA_016271365.2. Taxonomy (NCBI): domain Eukaryota; kingdom Metazoa; phylum Chordata; order Ceratodontiformes; family Ceratodontidae; genus Neoceratodus; species Neoceratodus forsteri. The sequence goes on along the minus strand of CM028132.1, from coordinate 345,991,163 downwards.
TTCCTTTGCCCCAGAATCCGGGGGGCTCCTGTAGCCAAACAGACCCTCTTGAAATTGCTGCTTTTGGAAACGTGTCTACAGCTGACATTTGTGTGGCAGCCACATGAAATTCTGTTCACACTTTGACACTACAGTCACATTGCCTCCAGATGCAGAGTGGGCTTTGGCCTTGCGGTTCTGCAGGGACTCCTCTCCTGTGGGCACTTTTCATTCATATTTCTCTGCTTCCTCCACCCAAGACTAGTATGGGACTCCTTTATTGCTTGGGACTCTGTCCTATGTTACCTGCTGCAGAGCTGACACTCTTAAGTAAGGTAGTAAAGTTATGCAGAACTTACCATAACAGTAGATCTTCGAGAGAAGCTCACTGTCAGACTCTCCACACTCAAGGTACGTGGACTCTGCTCGAGTTCCAGCCTCACACAAATGTCTTAGAAATGAGAGCCGTCCTCCCATGCAGTCCGGGCTTTGAAGGACATTCTGTCACAAGAACATTCTCCTTCAAACTAACAAAGCGGTGATGCATTACATCAACAAACAGGGTGGTGCTCACTCTTACACCTTAGCAGGGAAGCGATGAAAGTGTGAATGGTGCTTGGCACAAGGCTCTAATTCATGTGGTCTACCTGACGGTTGTGCAGAACGAACTGGCAGACCGTCTCAGCAGAACAGACAGATCCTCACGAATGGTCTTTTGACTCAGCCATCGCTCAGTCACTATTAGCAGGTGGGGAACTCCAGACTGGACCTTTTTGCATCCCCACTCAACACAAAACTGCCCCTCTCCTGCTCCAGAAATCCAGGGCCTGGCATTTTCTGTCAGGATGCGTTCAGGCTCCGGTGGACAAAACTTTCTATACATCCTTCCGCCTCTTCCTCTAATTCAGAGTACTTCTCAAGTTAGAGTCCCGGGGGGACAAAATTATCCTCATTGCTCCCTTATGGCCTCAACAAATATGGTTTCCACTACTCAACAGTATGTTGGAAACTGCTTCCTCTTCAGACGAACCTTCTGACTGGGGGGGGGGTGCCTGTGGTCCATCCTGATCCGAGATCGCTTTACCTTCACGCTTGGCTCTTGAAGAGATACAAGTGAACAGGTTCAGTGTCTCTCACAGGGTTTCAGATATTCGTCTGGCTGCGCAAAGCCAGCCACTAGGAAAACACACAGCCAAATGGGCGTTTGTCGCTCTGCTGTGCAAAATCCTCTTTGAATCCTTTTTCCTGCCCACCAGATAGTTCTAGAGTACCTTTTAGACCTCTCAAATTCAGATCTGCAATACTCTACAGTTAAGGTTCACCTTTGTGCCAGTTCAGCTTATCATGAACCAGTACTTGTCACTGGCTCAGTTACCTGTGGTTAAGAGGTTTCTTAAAGGAATTCTGCATACCAGACCTTCTATCAGATGTCCAGTCGCAGCCTGGGACATTAATCTTGTGCTAGACATGCTCACTCAAACCTTCTGGCCTCTAACTACCTGCGAGTTAAAATTTCTCACTTGAAGCAGGCCTTCCTAGTGGCCATTACCTCGGCCAGAGGGTCTCTGAGATGCATGCCTTGGTCACAGACCCTCCATGATACTGCATCTTGTAAAGACAGAGTAGTTCTTAGGACCCATCCTAAGTTTCTCCCTAAGGTTGTTTTAGAATTCCATCTAAACCAACCTTTGGTCCTTCCTACTTACTTTGAACTTCCAAAATGGAGTGTTCTCTTCATTCCTTGGACGTCAAAACAGCTTTGCGTTTCTATCTAGATGGAACAAAAAGATTTTGCAAAGCTCAACAACTGTTTGTTTCCTTCAGTGAGACCGGCTGGGCCAACCTGTCACTATTGGATGCATTTCAGCATGGCTGGTGGCATGCCTTCACCACTGTTATTTCCATGGTGCAGGTTAAACTGGAGGGCAGTGTGTGCTCACTCTACCAGAGCGGTTGCGGCATCCCTAGCGGAAATCCGCAACGTACCCATTGCAGATATTTGCAATGCGGCCACCTGGAGCTCAGTGCATATTTTCATCAAACACTATGCCCTGGATGTCCATGCCAGACGACATCTTTCTTTTGGCAGAACCATCCTTAATGGACTCCTGTCCTAAAACTGTGAGCTCTTGGTCTCTCCTGCCGCCCTCTCGGGAGGGGGGGGGAGATTATTTGCTCGGTACTCTCCCATTCGTGTGAGTGGTGGAGTCTTTATGTCCAGAAAGAGATGGAAATTACGTACCTACCATAATTCTTGATGATCTTGGACGAGTCTCCACCACTCATTCACATGCTCACCTCTGTTGGTCTTCACTCCCTCAATCTTTAGGCTGAAAGACTTCTTTGTCTGACCCTTCTTATACAGGTCGTCCGGACTGTCTTTGCTTCCAGTTTTGGTTAGCTATCCTTCTAGGTTAATTACGTTGCACCTATTTGGGGAGGTACTGAGGCGGTTACAGGATCGACGCCGAGATAGTCATTACCACACGAGCTGAGGCTTGCGGTGCCGCTTCTCACGGCTCCATCTCTGGCGCCGACCCTCTAGCAAAAAGTTTGCTCCCGCTGGGTCCTAGTGCCTCTGGCGCAGATCCCATTAGTGTGAGTGAGTGGTGGAGACTCTTACAAGAAGATCAAGAATTACGGTAGGTGCATAATTTCCATTTCTGTTTTGGAGGCCCCATCTCCAAAAAGACACAAGATGGAGACGGTACAGAGGGCAGCAAAAATGGTGTCCGGGATGTAGCATAAATTGTATGAGGAGAGAGACTGAGTGCTCAGTATGTACACCCTGGAGGAAAGGGTAGAGTACATGATGGAGGCCTTCAGATATCTAACAGGGATCAACAGGGTACCAGAGGAAGCATCTTTCACATGACAGAAATAGCAGAACAAGGGGCACAGCATGAGACTAAAGGAGGAAGCCTGGAGGAACTTGAAGTTCTACTTCACTGAAAGGGTGGTGGAGAGATGGAACAGTCTCCCCAGGAAGTGGTGGGAACCAAAGTTCAGGGATTCAAGAATGCGTGGGATAGGCACATGGGACTCATCGAGCTAGGGTGAAGGGGGGGGGGCTTGTAGCATCTAAGATACCTTAAGCATTAGAAGGAGGGATAGGACAGACTGGGTGGGCCACAAGGCCCTTATCTGCTGACATCTATGTGTCAGCATATGGAGATTCCACAATTCCTCTGTGCCCAGTGGGCTTAGCATTCTGAGCTGGAGTTTATTGTAGAAGGGACCCCACTGCTCTGTTGCTCCTCGCTCTGATGGTTGGACCACTCCAGCTGAGATAGGAGCTCCCCCTTTCTCTGTCCATTTCCTCATCTGCTGATAACTGACACCTTGGGTTCTGGCTGGGGTGCCCATCTGGGCCTCTGTAAGACTCTGGTCCCTCCTGGCTACAGTTCTGCATGGCAGTATTAAGTAGATTACGGCTGTTCTATTTGGCCTACAGGTTTTTGCTTCCTTGCATTCAGGTCATCAGCTGTTGATCTGTGCAGAATACACTGCTTTGATGTACTGCATAAACTGGCAAGGTGCTATCCACTTGTAGCCTCTCTACAGAGGGGCAATAAGTCAGGCACTGGGCTGTGGAACACAGTATGTTCCTGGCAACCACCTTCCAGGCAGGTACCCTCATCACTCTTGTGGATCGTCTCAGCCCTGCCACGAATGGGAGATACTGGACTCCATTGTGGGCGACTTCTTGAAGAGTTGTCGTCCAGATGTAGACTCTTGCATCCCCATACAATGCAGAACTGTGCTTGCTCCAGGGCTTGCTGATTTTGGGAGAGATGCTTTGTCCCTCTCTTGAAAGGCGGATCTTGCTTCAAGATGCAGCTCTTGCAGCAGGCTGTTACCATTAGGACTATGCCACCAGGCACTAGGATGCCACAGAAAATTTTAGCTAGCAGTCTGTGGCTGTGGACTGTCGCCTGACATCGGCCCCACCTTGTACCCCATGGTATAAGGCGGTCTCCTGCTACCGCCTGTCTCCCCCCGCGGTGACCCGTGCATCTCAGCTCCACGGATGCCTCCTGCTTTCAGTCGACCACTAGTTTTCGCAATTATTCTTTCATCTAATGAATCTGTGGTATGTCTACCCAGCCAGCTTCATCCACAGTGGCAGAAATCTAAGTGCGATGTCTGGCAAGCAGATACCAGCAAAGACTGCTGTTCGCCTGCCTTCTGTGTCTAGGCCCAGACCATAAGCCAGACACCTGCCTGCATTGCCTCTGCTTCAATAGGACTCTCATCCACTGCCTGAAGAATTTAAAAGCATACCTCCTTGAACAAGTGGCCGCCATGCAGAAGACCCACTTGGGGCACAGCTATTCTTCCTCCTCGGCCAAGGTTTCTCTCCCTAGAGAGAAGAAATCTAGCGGGAAGCACCATTGAGACAAGGATGGGTCCAGGTCAGAATCATGTCCTAGGTCTCCACATAAGGCTTCCAAAAGTTTTTCCTCCAGCATGGGATCAGATTCGGCCCCTCCGGTTTCCCTGGCTCTTCCTGGGTTACTGTTGAGGAAGCCTCCCTCCTTCTCAGTGTGGCATGGAGTCTTCCGGGCTAGGACCTTCCCAGGCCTCCGTTTCCCTGGCTATCAGGCCCCATAAGCTCTTTGTCAGAAGGATCTGCCCACACTTCGGGTGGCAGTTGGAACCTGCTGTCCGCCAAGGCTGTTGCCTCTGGATGGTCTGACAAGATGACAGGGCCAGACACCAAAGCGTTGGGAACACTAGCTCCACAAGAAGCCACGCTATCCTTCCAAGCCACTGTCGAGTGGGGCTCTGGACTGATTGTCCACAACGCCCTCTGACTCCACTACAGAGCTGGAGCAGATGATGCCCTCTAAGCTGCCTGATCCACAGGGCTCTAAAAAGGGTCCAACTACGGACCAGACTTCGGGGGACCTGATGCCTGCGTCTGAGAGAACCATAGGCCAGGCGTCTCTCACTCCGTCAGTACGTCACCCTCTGGAGCCCAGTGACCAGATGCCAGGGCACTTAATGCCTGGGGATGACACCACCAGACCCGACATCTGATACAGTGGTATCATCAGACCTGATGCCAGGGGGCACTAAACTGGCATGTCCGATGTCCGGCTCATTGGATACACCTACCCTGAAGTCTGACCCACAGCAAGGCCCCATGGTCCCTTTGGCTGAGGTCAGTGCTCTGTTCACCAGTTGGTGGAACATTATTAAAGGGGATTTATTGCCCAGACCGCTGAAGCTGAACTCCACCCCCTTGTGGGGACCCTAACCCCACCTCTGCCTAGGCAACCAATCCCTCCTCCATGCAGATCACCTTCGCCACCCTGGACACCAGCTTGTCTGGCTCCAGGGGGCGATGGACAGGAATTTCTTGGACGACTGAAGCACAGTAGTCACTCGTAGAGATCCTCCTCTAGATGCCAGAGTCACTCTAGCAGATGCCGGTCCACATCTTCAGATGAGTCCACTGAAGGCTCCTCCTGTTGGTATTAGTCAGACCGCTTGTCTCTTCCATCTCCGGATCGAAGGAGGGATTCCCCAAGATCTCCTCCCGGATGATTCCTCTCTCCTAGATGTGATGAGACGCATTTCAGTGCCTTAACCAGTGAGACAGAAGATTTGGACCCAGAGAGATGCTGCCTGGTAAAATTCTTAGCGGCCACTGACCCGAAACCCTTAGTCATTACACCATTAGTGGAGCCCTTCCAGGACATTACGAAACTAGCCTGGAAGCACCCTTACACAACCTTGGAGGCTCCTAAGAAAGCTGACAACTTTTTTTTTATAGGATTCCTAGGAAGGAACCACATTTGAGTGGGCACTCCAGTGGATTCTGATCCTTGTGGCTGCACATGGTAGGACTGTACAACCGAAGCATATGAGCTCCCAATCACTGGATAAGGAGTCCAGAAAGATGGACCATTTGGGCTGGAAGGTGTACTCCTTTAGCCACTTGTATGGTCCAGTCATAACATTTTCCGGTGCACATGGTGATGTACTGGAGGTCTCTCTGGAGCAAGGTTATGGACCTGGCTCAGTCACAACCTGACTCCACTAATAAGTCGGAGCTGTTGGCCATCCTCCAGTTGAGTGCTGACATTGGCAAGCACATCCTTGGGTACTCATGACTTGGCAGACACTGCTGCTGGAGCAGCTGCCACGAGGATGTCTACAGCACTACCTCCTGGTTGAGGTTCTTGGGCTTCCACCAGAGTTTGCAGGATACTGTCCTGGATGCCCCTTTTCAGTTCTTTTTTGCCAGGAGACAGAAAAGAGAACAGGCTTGCAGAATTCGGGCAAAGCAGTTTCTGAGATTCACAAAACGTACAAGTCCGAGCCAACCCCATTCAGGCATCTTGTCTTTTCTCAGGCAGCAAGACCAGCAGGGGAAACTACCGCAGCAAAGAGGGGGTCACAAAAGAAAAGGAACCCCTTGTCCTCAGGGACCAGGGAATGCCAAAAATCCCGGAGCTCCCTTGCCCAATCTAGTAACCTCTGCATGACTATCTGCCTGCCCCCCCCCCCCCCGGTGGAGCTACAGGGGGAGGCAGTAAGAGGGAGGTTCTCCCTTTACCTCACAGGTTATCTAACCAGTGGGTACTATGAATTATAGAAAGGGGTTATGCTGTGGAGTTCACCTAAATACCTTCAGACAACCCACAGATTTCCAATCGTTGCTCCCCGTCCCATGCAGGCCTCTATTTGGGCAGAAATCCAAGCCCTCCTGAGCAAAAGGCAATCCAGGTAGTGCCACTAAGTCTGAAGGAGTTGTTACTTCAACTTGGTTCCAAAAAGTCGGGATGTTAGTCTCGTCCTGGATCTCAGTCAGCTGAACAGTTTTATTGAATACAAAAGGTTCAGGATGGTGACACTAACAGGATTGCTGCCCATGCTGCACCAAGGGGGACTGGCTCTGCTCCTGGACATGCAGGACGCGCATCATGCACATAAATCCAGCCAACCCAAAGTAGTACCTTGCACTACCTTCCAGGTAGAGCATTGTTAGTTTAAGCGCTGCTGTTCTGCCTTTCCTCGGCACATAAGTATTTACCAAGTGCCTGGCGGTGGTGGCTGCAGCTCTTCAGAGGCAGGGACATTACATCTACCCCTATCTCGACTGGCTTCTGATGGTTCCCACAAGACCCAGTTGCAGCACACACTGGAAAGTACTTTCCAACTATTCCAAGCCCTGGGGATCTCCTTAAATTTTCCCAAGTCATCCCCCTGCCCCAGTCAGAGATTACAATACATAGGGGCCGTCCTGGATGCCGCCCAAGGGAAGACCTTCCTCCCATCAGTCAGGCAGATGCATCTGCAGGTGCTAGCGTGGAAAATCTCGGGCCAGATATCGGCCAGAATGCTTCTGAAACTCGTAGGCCACATGGCAGCCGCCATCGTGACTGTACCCTTGGTGAGTCTCCATGTGAGTACTACAGTGAAACCTCTGGGTACAGTGGGATCAGCGTTCAGACAATCTTGAGCAGCAAGTCCGGATCTCCAGTGTTGTGTCAGACTTTGAAATGGTGGCTCACCCCCTCCCGATTAGAGAACCGGGGCTCCATTTTGAAGTCCCAGTCCTCAGCAAATCCTGACAATAGATGTCTCAAGGATTGGGGTAGGGTGTGCATTTCAAAGAAAATCAGATGAGGGATGTGGACTCATTTGGAACATTGCCTTCACATCAGTGTGTTGGAGATGAGAGCCATTCTGTATGCCTTACAGGCATTTCAGACTGACCTCCCAGGCCCTTATGGATCCAGACAGACATGTCTGGTTTTACATCAAAACAGGGGTATTCTCTCCTGTCCCACGTCCCTCTCGAACAGGGAGGTCCCTTTATGCTTTCCCTTCCTTCACACTGCTCCAGAGATTACTGCTCAAACTTGAAGTGGAACAAGAGGGCATGATTCTCATAGCACCGTTCTGACCTCTACAGATTTGGTTCCCATTAGAACCTCAGATTCCCTGCCCCTGTCCTCACTTGCTCTCCCAGGAGCAGGGGACTCTTGTGCACCAAATCTCAAGTCTCTGCACCTGCATTCATGGCTCCTGCAGACTTGGGGATCAGTATGGGGTGTCCGCAGGGGTAGCGGAGGTCCTAGTGGTGGTGAGAGAACCCTCAACCAGGGCCACCTATGCCATGAAATGGAAGTACTTGTACCCATGTAGACTTAAATCACCTGTTCGATGAACTGTCTTGGAGTATCTCCTTTCCCTGTCCAATGCAGGTCTTGGCTACTTGTCCACAAAGATGCACCTTTCTTCACTGTCAGCTTGTGTACCAGTGGATGGCAGGAACCTAGCACAAATGGATCAGTCCCACGCATTAAGCCACCCATTCAGGACCCTATTCCCCCATGAGATCTTATTTTTGTTAGAGAAGCTTATGTTGCCTCCTTTTGAGCCAGCTGCAAGTTGCAAGCTACGTTTCCTATCTTGGAAAACGATATTTTTAGTTGCCATCATCAGCTCGGAAGGATTTCTGAGCTTCAGGCTCTGATGTGTAAAGAGCCCTATTTGATTTTCCACAGGGACAGGGTATCTCTGTGTACTAATCCTAAATTCCTTCCTAAGGTGTCCAAGTTTACTCAACCGGGACACCCATATTCCGGTTTATTACAGAGAGTATTCCAGTTGTGGGGAGGCCCTGTTACATACTCTGGATGTACATAGTTCTTTGTTTTTACGTTGACAGTACTGTCTTCCAGGAAAACGGACCAGTTATTTGTCTTTCACCCAGAGAACGATAGGGGTGCCGGTGACTAAGCAGACTTTGTCCAAATGGTTGGTCAATTGCATAGTGTTCTGCTACCAAATGACCTTTACTGGTCTTTGTTAAAGTTCATTCCACTAGTGGTGTTGCTACTTTGCATCTCTGCGGAATGTCCGCAGCAGATCTCTGTGCTGCAGCCACATGGAGTTCTGGACATACATTCGTCAAACACTACAGTTTGGACGTTGCTTCCAGAAGAAGGGCAGGCTTTGGCCTAGCTGTTCTTCAGGGACTGCTCTCTTAAGAGCCTTTGATTCTCTATATCCTCCACCCTTCTGACCTGGATTATATCCTTGTACTACTTGGGACTCTGTCCTAATGGTAAATAGTCTGCTGCCAGAGCTCTAAGTGAGATGGTACAGTTGCATAAGAACTTTCCGTAATAGATCTGCAAGAAGAGCTCTTGCAGAAGGCGTGCTTGCTTTCTCTTCCTCCCCTCGTTGGGAAGGTATAATTCCATCCTTTTGGAGATGTAGGAACTTCCTGTTTCCGATCCTTCATGCAGACAGGTCTCTGGCGGGTGAACTGAGGTGATGCTGGTAGACCACCCTTTATACCATGGGCGACTGGGCCGGCGTCAGAGCGTGGTCCCCGCCATAGACTGCTAACTTGAATTTTCTGTTGGGTCCTAATGCCTGGCAGCATAGTCCTGATGGTAATAGCCTGCTGCAAGAGCTCTTCTAAGATCTACTGTTACGGTAAGTTTTATCTAACTGTACTGTCTTCAGGGGTGTATCAGTCATCGGGTAGCACCATAGGAACCTTCGCCATCAGTGAAGGGGAAGCCACATGGAAGATTTTCAGCAGCACAACTGGGGCCGTCCACGCAGTCTACGTCACCAACCCTGTATAGGTGTGGGCGGCCCCACTCCCTCCTCAGTTCTTTCCCACAGTCCGCTCGCTTGCATGGGTCTCTGGAAGCTCTGTCGCAGTATTCGTGCCTTTTTTCAGCATACAGCTTTTTTTCACTTGCCTTTTAAAAAAAAAAAAAAAAAAAAAAAAATTTGTTTGTTTGTTAATCCTTCTACTTTTCTATTCAGTCGCTGCTGCTGCAGAAAAAGATTGCCTCTACAAACGAACACTCCCATTTGTCTGCTGTCTTGGGCCTGACCATGAATTTTCTGACTGAGCTCTGCCTGACGTTTAATCAAACAATCCTTCAGTGATGCAAAAAGGCTTTAAACAAATTCCTGATGACCAGGTAGCCAGCTCTGTGCAGGGGCTTTCTGGGGCCGTCAATCACCAGTTGCAAGCCAGTTCTTCGCGCTCCAAGGCCCAAGACAAGTCCTGGGGAAGGGGTTCATAAGAAAGACTGATTGCGACTGCTCTCCCCAGTGTCTGTCTCCCCATTGGCCTCTCCTTCTGAGGGATCTTCAGCTGCAGTTGTTCCGAAGAGAACTGCTGTCCAGGTCTCTGTGGCTACCAGACCCATACTGACAGCACCTCTGCCCGATTTCACAGGGCGCCTGGCCATCTACCTCCAGGTCGTCTTCCATGGCTTTTCTGTTGAGGCTTGCCCACAGGCTCATTGGGTTCTTGTGGCACAGTATGCGGGTCTACACCTGTGCCATTGAACCCCCCACCTTCAGCGTGTACCGTTGACCTCCGTGAAGTCCTGATCAAGTTCACCAATGTGCCTGTACAGCAACTGGGTGCCTTAAACAGGCCCCCATCATCTGTGCCACCTGACAGCTTCATCGGCATCTCGTTGGCCCCGGAGAGCTCTCCGTGGGCCATCAACCGTGCACCCAACGCTAGGCCCAGAGATTGAAGAGGTTGACATCGAGGAGGAGTATCACCCTGTCCTCATTCTTCCTGTTGTGGAGAAGGAAGTCCTACACTCATACAGCCTTTTCTGTCAGTGAGGACTCTGTAAAACATGCTCTCAGGTCTTCTTTTTACTGTGATGAAGTTGCTGTTCTCATCCATGGGCTCCCACACTGAGGAAGAGGATGCCACTAGGAAAGATCTGGTGGCTGTCTTGGAGATTCCAGAATCTCACCCCAGAGATTGTTACTCCAGTGCTCACAGTATTTAAGAATGCAGCCACGACAGTCTGGCACAGACCAGACATGGTGCCAGCTATGCCTCTCAGGGCAGACATATTTCACCCCGGGTCTACCCTATTATGCTGCCCAGGCGGAAACTGACTGTGGTCATTAAGGCAGCTCATGACACATCTAAGGTGCCTAAACACCTTGGTTCTCTTCCCTGAAGACCAGGAGTCTCATAGAATTGATCTGGGGGAGCTTTATGCCACCTCTGCCTTAGGTTTGAAGATTGCTGTCTATTTGTCGAGCACCATAAAATACCAATTGGAAGAGGGGCAAGGCTGTGGCCCAGGCCCTTCCTGAGGGGCCCTCAAAAGCAGGAGCTGCTTCAGTGCTCCTAGGCAGCTGAGAATGTTAGGAACCTCTCTTCTGAGCACTCTATAACATGGCTGACACCATTGCCAGAGCAGATGCCATGATCATAATTCCTCCTCAGGCACTCCTGGCTTAGTATCGGGGATTTGCAGCTGATGTGCAGCAGAAAATGCTTAATGCCCCTTTCAATGGTACTAAGCTGCTTAGTTCTGATGTCCAGTACCTCAAATGATCTGCAAGCCTCAGGCAGGGACATCAGATCGGTCCATTCCTTCTACCCTGCTCAACTCAAGAGTAAAGTGTAGCCGCCTTGTAAACGGAGCACTAGGCCTGGTACAGCTCCCCATCCCCAAGGAAAATGTAGAGCCCAGACCCCCTTGCCCGCCTCCTGGGGTGCTTGGCCGCCTCTCCAGCACTGGAGAAGTGAAGGACCAGCCTCTGCGGCTGGCTCTGCCCCTACTTGACTCCTTGCCAAAAAAAAAAAAAAACTTCTGGTCCCAGACCAGGAGGCAGTGGTCAGAGGTTGGTTCTCCCATCTGAACCAATGGAGAACCATAACTTTGAATGCATGGATTCTGCAGATCATAGAAAAAGGTAACACCTTGGAGCTCATAGAGCAGCCTCCAGTTACCCCTGGCTCACTTGTTTGTTCTCCAGGAGGAAGTGTAGTCTCTTCTGTGGAAGCAGGCCATTGAACCAGTGCCCAGGTGCCAGGGAAACCGGGGGTTTTATTCCAGGTATTTCCTGGTCCCCTAAAAGATCTGAGATCTGATGCTCATTGTGGATCTAAAGGACCTCAATCTGTTTGTTTGTTCCATATGGTAGGTTTACCAGGCCTAATGCTCCTCAAGACAGTAGACTGACTCTGCTCATTGGGCATGCAGGATGCATACCTGCACATCTGTCTCTCCTCCACACAGGAAGTTTCTCCATTTGCCTTTCAGGGTGAGCATTATCAGTTAAGTGTGCTGCCCTTTGGCTTATTCTCTACGCCACAAGTCTTTACAAAGTGGTTGGCAGTGGTCACAGCTGTCTGAGGAGAGGGAGACTGTCTTCCCTTACTTGGATGATTGGCTCCTAAAAGGCCTTTTTCAGAGAACAGCTTTTGCTGACTCTGGGGCGCACTTTCTAGCTCTTCCACTTCTGGGCATTACCGTTGACCTGCCCATGTTGGTTCTAATACCATTCCAGAGGCTGCGGTATATAGGGACGGTTCTGAACTCTGCCCCGTTTTGGGACAGGAAAGCCTTCCCTTGTGCAGAGTGCCTTATAGCCCAAGTTCAGGAAGTCACTCTGAGCCAGTACATTACTATCAGGGTGTACCTCAGATTGCTGGGCCTAATGGCAGCTGCCATACCCACCATTCTGCTGGCCAGGCTTTGTACGCGTACCCTCCAGTGGACCCACGAGGTACAGTGGGACCAGTGCATGCATGCATGGATGGGTTAGACCACCCACTCTTGGTCTCTTCCCCAGCAGGCAAGATACTGCAGTGGGGGGGCTGGACCACTTGAATCTGCTTCAAGGCATTCCATTCCAGATCTCTTCCCTTCATCAGATCCTAACAAGATGCTTTGGGTCTGGACTGGGGAGCACACCTGGCCCCTTCCAAACCTGGAGCTGCAGGTCCCAGTGGGAAGCCTCCCTGCATATCAGTGTGCTGGAGATGAGAGCGGTGCTCTAAGCCATGCAGGTTTTTAAGGAACATCTTGCTCTGGGTCAGCTGCTGAGGCAGTCTGTTAATTGGAGTGTAGTTAACTACATCAACAGGCAGGGCGGAACTCGCTTGTACCCCCTTTGCTGGGAGGCCATGGGTGTGTTGCTGGGCACTGGATCAGTCTGACTCTCTGCGGTCCATGTGCCAGGTGTCCTAAACACCCTGGCAGACAGTCTCAGCAGGACTCTGTCCAGCATGTATGAATGGGAGCTTCTCATGTCAATCGCAGAAGACTTGTTAGGATCGTCCAGAATTGGACCTTTTTGCGTCCCCACTCGACACACAACTGCCCAGTTTGTGCTCACTAGAGCCAGGACCTGGAGTTGGACATCATGTCCCTCTCTTGGAGCAGGAGGTTTCTTTATGCGTTTTCGCTGATACAGAGGGTGTTAATCCAGTTGCAGATGGAAGGGGCCAGCATGATTCTAGTGGTTCCATTCTGGCCTTTCAGGAAATGGCAGAGGAACCTCTGGTCCCTTTTCCTCTTTGTAGGAATCTACTGACCCAGGATCAGGGGACCGTGGTCCATCCCAACCTCTGGTCCCATCAGTGCGTGGCTGGCTCCTGAGAATGTGGCCATCTCCCTGTTTGGGGTCTTAACAGGGTAGTGGATGTCCTGGTAGCCGCCCGGAAGCCCATTTGAGTCACGATGCCATGAAGTGGAAGTAGTTTGCCATCTGGGCTGCCAAGCGTGACCTAGACCCATTCACCTGTACGGTGAATCCTATCCTGGACTACCTGATCTCACTGTCAGACACAGACCTCCAGTATTCTTCCCTCAAGGTCCACCTTTTTACTGTTTCTGCACTCCATGAGCCCGTGGTGACAGCATGATTGCTCAGCTGGATGTCTCCCTTACCTTTCTCGGGGGGGGGGGCATCATGTATCTGAAAATCCCATTCTGTTCCCATGTCCTGGCTTGGAACTTGAATTTTAGTTTGAAGCAGTTGACCCGGTCTCCTTTTGAGCCAGTTGCGACTTGCAATTTGCACTTCCTCTCTCTCTCTTGGAAAGTGCTATTTTTAGTTGCAGTTTGTGCTCAAATTTCGGAGCTTCAGGCCCTCTGGTACGAGGAACCTTATTTGATTTTTCACAACAGGGTATCTTTGTGCACACATGCTAAGTTTCAGCCTAAGGTGGCTTCCTAGTTCACCTCTAGCTATCCAACTTCCTGTTTTATTTTCCTGAGCATGCCAATGTAGGGAAGCACTGCTCTATACAAAATGTCGCATAACTTTGAAGTACTACCAACATGAACTAGAGTCCAGAAAGCCAAAGCAGTTTGTTTTCCTTTGCCCAAGCCAGAGACATTTCAGTTTCTAAGCAATGTTATCCAGATGGTTGAGCAATGTATGTGTTCTGCTACAATAAGTGTGGCAAAGAATTACTTGGTGCTGTCAAAGCTCATTCCACCAGAGGAATGGCTACCTCGGTGGCTTGTTTCAAAGGGGTCTCAGCCACTGACATTTGTGCAGCTGACCTCTGGAGTACAGTCCATACTTTCCAAGCACTACAGTCTAGACATTGCCTCGATAGCCCATGCAGGATTTGGCAAGGCAGTGGTACCGGGACTTATCTCCTTAAGTTTATGGAGATCCCTTCTCCCAGACTGCCTGCACTTCTAACTGCTTGGGACTCGTTCCTACAGTGTTACCTGATGACTGAGATACCCCTGAAGAAGATGAAACTGTTACATAAGAACTTACTGTAACAGTAGATCTTCAAGGGGATCCCAGTCATGAGGTATATTCCTCCCACCATCACCAGTCTTGGGGCTCCTGTCTAGGAACTGGCTATCTGGCATATCCAACTTTTCTTTAAGTTCTGGGTACCTCTCTCCTCGGTCCCTCAGGGTAAGAGCCTTGCTCCCTTAGTATTTGGGGGGGGGGAGAGAACTGAGGAGGAAGCAGGGGCCACCCATGCCTATATAGATTTGGTGACGTGGGCGGCCCCAGTTGTACTGCTGAAAATCTGTGTGGATTCCCCTTCACTGACTGTGAAGGTTCCTACAGTGTTGACCTGATGACTGAGATCTTTAAGATCTATTGTTACAGTAAGTCCTTATGTAACTGTTCTGTTCACGACACCTCTGTTCCCTTTGGGTTCTGCTCAGGATGAGGGCAGAATCTGCCATCCTGGTTCTGGTGGCTCGGTCTGGCCCAGACAAATCTGGTTCTCTGCTTCAGTAATTGGCAGTGAAACTCCCACCTCCCTAGCTCTGCGAGGAAAAACTTATTTCGCTGGAGTAGGGTGCTTTGGTGTATCCCGATGTTGGATCCCTGCACCTCTGTCATAAGCTCCTGAGGACATGGTGCCTTACCGCTTTAATTTCCTTGGCGTTTGCAGCTCTTCCACTGGTGGCTCGGAACAGTACACCTACTCACAAAATAAACATTTAATGATGGTATATTGCCAGTCAGCAGGCCCCCTGGACATCCTGTCAGTTTAGTGATGGACTGGCTGCAGTCCCTTAAGGACTGTGGCCTTTATCAGGGTCCACTTCACCAGTGGCAGCTTTGGTTCTGGAGTTTCTTGCTGCACCTCCCTTCAATCCTGCTGCTGTTTGCATAGAAACATAGAATTTGACGGCAGATGAGGACCACTTGGCCCACCCAGTCTGCCCATTTCCCTACTTGATGGATAAGCTGCAGATCCTAGTTAACAGACTACTTCTTCCTACCCCCCCACCCCCAGAATTGCCTTATGACTGTCCCATGCATTCTTGAATTCCACCACTGTTTTTGACTCCACAACCTCCTCCGGAAGGCCATTTCATGCATCCACAACCCTCTTTGTGAAAAAATACTTCCTTACATTACCTCTGAGCTGCCCCATCTTAAAATTGTGCCCCCTTGTTCTTGCACACCTTTTTCTGAAAGATGCTACCCTCTTGGACTTTGATTCCCTTGAGGTACTGGAAAGTTTGTATCATGTCCTCCCTCTCCCTCCTTTCCTTGAAGCTATACATATTAAGCTCTTTAAGTCTCTCTCTTCATATGTCTTCTGGTGCAGACCCTGCACCATTTTAGTTGCCCTCCTCTGGACTGCTTCCATCCTGTTTGTCTCGGAGATTGGGTCTCCAGAACTGCATGCAGTACTCAGATGGGATCTCACCAGCTGTCTGTACAGAGGGATAACGACTTCCTGTTTTCTACTGGTGATGCCTCTTCCTATGCATCCCAGTATTCCCCCCCCCAGCCCTCCTTGCTGCCCTCTCACACTGCTTGCCCACCTTTTAGGTCATTTGATATGACTACCCCAGGTCCCTTTATATTTCTGTTAGTATCTAACCCCTTCCCCCAAAAAAAAACTGTGTACTCTTCCCTGGGTTTTTGTTTCCCAGGTCATTGCTGCCTTCTTAGCACTGAATCTTAGCTGCATACATTTGACTATTCCTCCAACCTTGCCAAGTCCTTCTCATCCTTTCCACCCACCTTGTATATCGGCTCTGTTGCAGATCTTTGTGTCATCTGCAAAGACATGCTTTCCTTCCAGTCCCTCTGCAATGTCTCTTATAAAGACATCGAAGAGGACTGGTCCTAGTACTGAACCCTGCGGTACCCCACTAGTAGCCCCTTTCAGAGTGGACTCAGTTTACTGTACCCTCTGTGTCCCATTCTCCAGCCATTTCTTTACCCAGGCTAGCCATCTTGGGACCCACTCCCAGGCTGGCCAACTTGTATATTTTGTGTGGGACTGTCAAATGCCTTGCTGAAGTCTATGTAGGCTATGTCCACAGCCCCTCCCTGATCTACTACTTTGGTCACCCAGTCAACGAAATCTATTGGATTCGTCTGACATGACCTTCCCGCTGTGAATCCATGCTGCCTTGGGTCCTGTGCCTCTGGCTTCTAGGTACTAGACGGTTCTTTCCTTCAGAAGTGATTCCATCATTTCCCCATCACTGAGGTTAAACTAACAGCTCTGTAGTTTCCTGCTTCTGTCCTGCTCCTACTTTTATGAAGTGGAATCGCATCTGCCCTTCTCCAGTCCTCGGGTACCACCCCATCCTCCCATGATTTGTTGAAGAGGGTAGTCAGTGGTGTCACTAGTTCTACCCTTAGTTCTTTTAGAATTCTGGGATGAATCCCATCAGGCCCTATTGCTTTTTGTCCACCTTCAGTTTTAAGAGTTCTTTCAGAACCCTTTCTTCTGTAAATGGGCTGGTGTCAACTCCTGTATCCAGAGTGTGTGTTTGTTTGGTTTAAGTACCTCCCCCTCTTTATTTGTGAATACTGAGCAAAAATTTTAGTATCTCTGCCTTTTCACAGTCACCCTCTCGGCGCCGCTATTAAGCCTCACTATCCCTCCTTGGTCTTCCTTCGCTCCCTGATGTACTTGTAAAGGTTTTCCCCTTCTTAACTGAGTTGGCTATCTTTTCCTCGGTTTGGGTCTTTGCTGTTCTGACTGCCTTTCAGCTTACTTTTGCTTTAACTGATAAAATTCTCGGTCCTGCTCCTTCTGTGATTCCTTTTACTTCCTGAATGCTTTCTTTTTCTCTTGAACCTTCCCTGCCACCTCCATTGAGAACCATAGTGGCTTTTTCTTTCATTTTATTTGCTTCACACAAAGGCTTGTTGCCTCTGTGATGGCAGTCTTGATTATTCGCCATTGTTCTTCCACCCCTCCTTTCTACCCATTTGCTAATGCATTCCTTAGGCACTCGCCCATTTTGGCAGTCAGTCCTCCTAAAGTCCAGTACTTTTGCCTTTGTATGGCTTGACTCTGCTGCTTTGTATCGTGAACCATACTGTTTGATGGTCGCTCGTTCCCACATGGCTACCTGCTTCTACATCTGTGATCCTCTCTCCATCTCCATGTTGCGCTTCCTGTCTTGGAAGACATTGCTTAGAGTTCCTCTTTCCAAAATTAATGAAGCAGGTTGGTAGAAATTAAGTGGGATGGAAACAGGAACATTAAAGAGGGAGCTGGTCTGTCTGCACAGGGCTAGCACTGCCATGTCTGATACTGGCAACTCGAGTTTCAGAACAAGCTTGGATCATTGGGGGCCAGTTATGGGGAGGATTTAGTGTCCCATTCTCCTCTTGGATGGGAGTGTCTTCCCCACTGCAGTACTGCCACACCACATGTGGCAGTGCAGCCAAGGGCACTGTGGGAGGGATGGACACAGGTTGAGGGTCCAGTGCAGCAGCACAGTTCAACATGCATATGTGCCTTGGACTTTCAGTATATGCCTGCATTCTAGGGTGTGGCAAAAAGCAGGAAGGACCCCTGCTGCCCGATGGACTTGGCGTAGAGTTCAGCTCAGAAGCCTTCAGCTAACAGCCTGACAAGAGTTGTTCAGCTGGGGGGGGCTTCACCCCTCTTCGCACCCGGGGGAGTGAAACTGCCATGGTAGCTTCGAGGTGGTGGCTGCACAGCCAAGCCAGGAGCCTAGGTGACCCAGAGGGACATTATGATAGTGGCACAGAAGGAGATGAGTATAAAGGGGTGGGAAGAGGGAGGGCAAAAAAAGGTGACAAATGCTAGAAGCCTAGAACATGATTCCAGATCAGGAGGCACAATGGCAGAGGTGGACATTAGAGCCATGATGCACTGCAAACGATGACTGGGACGACCATACCAGGCTTGTGTTCAGGAAGGACAGGGTGTGAGAAAAGGAGGGGGTGTTGTGCTTTATGTGAGGGGAAAGCATAAAAGCCGCAGAGATTACAGAATACTGGGGTGGGGGGGCAGAGGTACTGCAAGTTACTCTGTAGACTGACAAACAGAGCTGTATGATCTGCAAACCTCCAGCACTGAGGGAGGAGTTGGACAAGGAAGCAGTTTTGCAAGATTGCATAATAGGGTGATATGCTGCTGATGGGGGACTTGGTCTGCAGGATGTAGATGGGGGGACTTGGTCTGCAGGATGTAGATGGAGCCTTCCAGCTGTGGCTTCAGCTAGACGTGGGAACATCCTGGACTCCCTGCAGGGGGTGCGAACCCTGTCGTGAGGGCAGTACTGGACTTGGTACTCACGGGACAGTTAGTTCTTCAGTATGTCAGCTGTGGAATCTACACATGGGTTAAAGTCCTGGACTTCAGGAAAGATGGGTGAATGCCTCTGGTATGCTTTTGGGGGGGAGAGGAACCTGGGTAGGGTGGAAGAACAGTGGGCGAAGCTAAAAGGGGGCATAGCGAAGGCAACAAACCTCTTCTATTTAAGCAAGAGGAGAGACTGCTGTGGTTCACCAAAGGAAGTGTCTGAAAAGGTGAAGGCTGAAAGTGCCTCATTCAAAGGTGTATAGGGAGACTCGGAGGGAGGAGGATTGGGAGGTGAATGGGGAAGCTGTAAAGAATGTAAAGGTGCAAACTGGAGAATAGCCCAGGTGGTACCGAAAGGGGGACAAGACATTTTTCAGCCATGCTTGTGAAAGAGGAAGACCAAGGAGAGGTTGTCAGGTTAAATGGGGGAACTGCCATGATGGACCAGGAAAAGGCAACTTCCTGAACAAATACTCCTGTTAAGTGTTCATAGAAGAATGAGAAGGAGAGGTGTCAGGAAAAAAAAAACCAGGAACTTTAGAAGGAGGGAGGGAGGGAGGCGAACATAAGTCCTTTCTTGAGTCCTGAAAGGACACTCTAATCTGGAAGTGGACAAAGTGGTGAGGCCAGACGGGGGTTATCCATGGGTATTAGAGCTTAGAGAGGTACTGGCTGCACCCTTAGCAGTCCTGTGTAACTCACTGGAAACAGTAGTGGTTCCAGAGGACTGTAGGAGGGCAGATGTGGTGGGAAAGTTAATGGAATCGCTGACAAAGGATTGTAGAGTATCTTGAATCTAGTGGATTACAAGACCAGAGGTAGTCGGATTCACTTTTTTTTTTGTTAGTTTGTTTTTTTGGGGGTGGGGCGGTCAAATCTGATTTCTTTGGGTGACCAAGGGAATTGGATCAGGGTGGAGCATGGATGTGGCCTAACTAGGTTTCAGTAAGGCTTTCGACACTGTTCCACATAGACTAGCTGGGTAGCTTAGGAGTGGGTCAGGATATAAACTTGGTAAGAAATTGTTTAGGGAATAGGCAGCGGGGGAGTTGGTAAATGGAGTTCACTCAGAGAAAGGCAAGGTGGACAGTGGGGTGCCTCAGGGATCAGTGCTGGACCAGTCCTCTTAAATGTTTTAAAAGTGACATAGCAGAAGAGGTGGAAATAGTAGATGACACCAAAATCTGCAGTAGAAGGTGGACTGCGATGGGTGGGTGGCATGAGCAGGGAACTGAACTCTAGTGCTTAGTGGTATGGCAGGCGGAATTTCAGTGTGGTAAAGTGTAGAATAATGCACTTGGTCCACAGAGACCCAAGGGTGGAGTACAAAATGGTGGAGTGGTACGGACTACAACCCAGGGGAGAGAGACCTGGGGGTAATCCTATCGGATGACTTAAGTGGCCAGGCAGTGTGACAAAGCAGTTGGGAGATCTAGTGGGATTGGGGTGAATCACAAGAAGAAAGGGAGGTTGTATAGCATGCTGGTAAGATGCCACCAAGAATACTGTCCCATTTTGTGGCCCACATCTCTGGAAGGACAGACTGTGTTGAGATGGTCCCGAGGAGGGCAACTAAAATGCTGCAAAGTCTGCATCAAAAGCCTTTGGGAAAGGGACTTAAAGGACCTCTATGTACACTCTGGAAGAGGGGGGTGGGGGAGATATGATGGAGACCTTTAAATATCTCATAGGAGTAAGTAGTACAGGAGGGAAGTATTTTTCAGGGGAGAAGTGCCCAGGAATGGGTGAAACAAGGGGGCACGCTATGAAGCTGGAGGGGGGTAGATTTCAGGGGAGATGTGAGGAAGTACTTCATAGGAGTGGTGAATTCTGTAGGTGTGGGGGTGAAAACTGGTGGTAAGGAATGCATGGAATAGGTGTACGAAGATTTTGGTGGCAAGGAAGCGGGATCTGGAAATCGGATGGTGTCTGCA
This sequence comes from Neoceratodus forsteri, assembly GCA_016271365.2. NCBI lineage: Eukaryota > Metazoa > Chordata > Ceratodontiformes > Ceratodontidae > Neoceratodus > Neoceratodus forsteri. The sequence goes on along the minus strand of CM028132.1, from coordinate 345,970,412 downwards.
GTGATGTGGGGGAAAATGGGTGGACATGGTGGACCAAGCAGTTCTTGCCTGATGTCCTGTTCTGCATTTTCTGTGTTTCACTGTGGCCATTACATCTATACTGTACATCTGTTAAAGCATTTTGGAACTGCAGGATCTGATTGCAGATGCCCTCTTGTTTTCCAGGAGAATAGGGTTACCTTGCTTGGCAGTCCTCAATTTCTTTAGAATGTTTGTGAGAGAACACTGAATTAGACTGATATTCTGGCTTATTTCTGGACTCCCACGGATAGTGGGGAAACGCCTGTATAGTGGACGCCTATTGATTTTGCATTGCTACCTGGATCTGTGAAGGACTGTAGAAAATCCTGTTACATTGTGTTTGTGACTTGCGGCCAGAATAGTGAACTCCCCTACTTCAAAGCAGGGCTTCTCCAAATGGTTGATCTGTTGCATGTCCTTGTTACCAGAACTGTGGTAAACAGCTTTCTGGTCCTGTCCACGCTCACTCCACCTGTTGGGTGGCGGCTTCTGTGGCTCGTTTCCACAGCATGTCCACTGCTGTCATTGTGCTGGTGCCACTTGGAGTACTGTTCATATATTCATTTAACATTAGTCTGGATATTGTCTCTCGAGACATGCCAGATTTAATCTTGGTGTCCTCCATGGCCTCCTTAATCAGTGCCCTTGGATACTTCCTTGGTGTTTTGCACTGCTTGGAAATCGTTCTGGGAAGTGGCTCAATGGAGGAGATATTCTTAAAGAAGGTGGAATAATTGCATTGTAACTTGAGCTCTAGCTCCACCACCTTTTTTTTTTTTTTAGGTGACTATCCTGTTTTCTCACATATTGGATCTCTTATGCCTGAATTTGACCATATTTATCGGTTTTCATATCCTCTCGTGTACCTGGTTTCTTCAGTACCTGACAGTTTAATGGCCCTCACGAGCTCTTCTCTGATGGTGGAACTGAGATATGATTGGGCTGCCCAAATTATCTAGGTGGCAACAGTGCATGTCTGTAGGGCGGCCCCAACTAGCAAGTTTTTTGGTGGTCCTGACCTCCGGACAGCTTTACAGTTCCACAATGTAGCTCAGTAGAAGAGATTCTCTATCGAAGATCTCCTGTTACTGTAGAGTTTCTTTCCATGAGAGAGGGTCCTTTACCAGTGCAAGATCATATTTGGCCTGTCCTTTGCACCCATGGTGTTCAAGTGCCTGTTGGCTGTAGTGGCTCACCTCAAGCAGAGATGCCAGGGTGTACTGTGCCTGAATGACTGGCTCATCAAGAGTGCTTCCAATGATATGGGCCTGATCAGCCTGTTGAATCAGAACTGGTCCAAAAGCAGGTGATCTTGTTCATTGGAATGTTGTTGGGCTCCCTGTGGGCCAAGGCTTGTATGCCTGCAGACAGGGCAGAGGATCTTTCCTCTCTTGCACAGTTGTTTCAGGTTGGGCAGTTGTGCCTGGCCTGGGAATTTCATCGGCTGTTGGGCTTCATGGTGCTTTCAACCAGTGTGGTCATTTGGGCCCCTGGTGCATGTACTCCTATCTCATGGGAGCTGGGGTGCTGCTTGTCTCTGCACCATGGACCAGCCAGTTTGGGTGACTCTGCCAATGTAGGATGAATTTGATTGGTGGATGTGTCCCAGAACCACTTGGGGGGAAGAGATCCATCTGCTTGGAGCAAAACACTGACCATGGATGCATCTCTTGTGGAATAGTGGGTTCTCATAGGCAAGCGAGACCGATAGCACATCAGCCTGCTGGAACTCTTTGCAAGGTGGCTGGCAGTTTGTTCTACTGACTGTTTTTTTTTTTTGGGGGGGGGGGGGGTTCAGGTTGTGCAAGTCCAGACTGATCATACAACCACCATGTTCTACCTGAGAGAACAAGGTGGCGCTCTGCACCTGGTATGCATCCTGCGGGTAGATCTCCTTGTAGTGCACATAGTGGGGTTGAACAGCTAGTTGGTGGATGCTGTCAGCTGAGGTGTAGTCTGCCCAGGGATGGTCATTATACCAGGATTTGGTGAACCCATTTGCTTTCTGGGAGAGCAAAAGTGAGGAAATTCTGCACCTGCCCCCCCCCCCCGTCCTGAGCAGGAATGCTGGTGGGAGTCAGCTCTGGAACCCAGGCCTTCTGTACACTTTCCCATGATTTGCAAGGTGATGCTTTGACTTACCTTGTTAAATGAAAGTGCCCTGCACCTGATATTACAGGTGCTGTACTTCTTATGGGGCTGCTTCCAGTGTAAATCTTGCCATAAATAATCCTGCTGTTTGTTTATATATGTATGTGTATTATATATATATATATATATATATATATATATATATATATATATATATATATATATATATATATATATATATATATATATATATATATATATATATATATATATATATATATAACTAAAACTACATTATATTATAGGCATTTTCAGTCTTTTTTATATTATAATGGCCATCTAGTTGCAAAATGGGCACAGGCCCACTAACGCCCTTGTTAGTCAATTCATACCCACGCTTTTATGACTAGATGGCCATTATAATATAAAAGAGACTGAAAAGGTGCCACTTATAGTGTATAATGTAGCTTGTCCCCTGGCCTCCCTGGCATCGATCATAAATCTGCAGAGCATGGTGGTACCAGAAACCAGAAGTCCTTGGGACCCTGTGTTTGTAATTTTACGAGTTTTTTGTCCAATAGCAGGATTATTTATGGCAAGATTTACACTGGAAGCAGCCCCATGAGGTACAGCACCTGTATATCAGGTGCAGGGGCCGATGCTGGTGAGACTCTTTAAGGGGAACCTGATACTGAAGGCTCCAGACTGGCCCAAACAGTTTTGGTACTAGGATCTCCGCCGCCTCAGCAGGAGGTCTCCATTGTGGCTTCTCGATCAGACCTGCTGATGAGACAAGGGAGGGATGGTCCGCACCCACACCTTCAGGTCCTGCACCTCCCAGCTTGGTACCAGAGTGGTTAGAGTTCCAAGCTTTGGGCATTTTGGAAGATGTTATCCATGTTTTGAGGTGCACTGTAAGGAGTAGACAGACACCACTATTAAGTGGATGATGCTCTCTTGCTGATGTGAAGGGAAGGAGCTCCGTGCTCTCCTGTTCTGTGGTGCAGATCCTTGACTACTTCTGATCACTGCCTCATCAGGATTACAAGCCACATCCCTTAAAGGTGCCCCTGGCTGCCATCTCTACGTCAGAGTGTGAGAGCCTCTATGCAGACTGTGGCACTGAAGGTGTTCAAGGGCTTTTAAAGGTTTGGACCACCTGTCCCCTCCAGTGCACATGGCTTCCCCTCTGTGGACCTACTGTTGAGGCTTGCCAAGCTGATGGTTAACTAATTGAGCCAGTACACAAGTGCAAGATGCCGTACTTGGTGTGGAAGACCGGTTGCTGCTATCTTGGCCAGATGGATGGGTGCATCTGTGGAGTCTCCAAAATCACCTTGAGGACTGCTCCCCCTGGCATCAGGGCCACACGTAAACTTTAGCTAGCAATGTCTGACAGAGGATCACGACCTAACGCCACATGACCAACCATGTGACATTATAGTGGCGGTCCCCGCCTCCCACCTTCCAGTTTTCTCACCCAGGAATACTCCAATATTCCCAGCTCTCATGCAATATGCCTGTAAGCCAGATCTGGCTGGAGATGGAACATTATGCTAACGATGGAATCATTGGCTCATGCCACTTTTTCAAATGCTGCCACCTATCAACTGCCCATCTTTTTCTAACCCTCAGATTTCTCTTTCCGCCTGTCAAGACTAGACGCTCTGAGATTCTCTCATCTCACTGTGAAACTTGAAAATAAAATACTTGTATGTATTTTTTTTATTTGCTGCCCTTATCTTTTGTCTGTAGTAAACCGTTGGCTTCATTTTACTTGTTTGTTTTTTCTGTTTCTCCCGGTTTGGGATAACTGGTGGGGAACCAAGGCTTTTTTAGCCTTAACAGTTTTTCTGCCAAACTCCTTTATTTTGCAGTTGATCGTTTCATTAAAACTATTTCTTGTAACTGCTAATATCGGTTACTGAACCGCTAATCCTGGTTCCGATAGATTCCCCGATCGGTTCCTGAACTGACTGCAACAGATAAGCTTTTTTAAAAACAAACCTATTTATTCACAGTTGCGTTTTTTTTTTTTTTGGGTTCTTTTGCAAAAATGTCTAAAACCGGTGAACCCAGTTTACAGAATTGTACAGTGTGTGGGGAAGTTGTTGCCATGGCAGATAACACTTCTTGTGTTGTCTGCCTTGTCTATGATCATTTTAAAAACTGATTGAGATCTGTAAGACCTTTCCGGAAAAAAATGCATGAAAAACATTTGGAAAGGCTTAAAGAAATTGCCTCCAGCTAAGGGTCCCTCAGGCTCTGATCAGCACACACCCTCATTGGTTGTGGGTGAAACAGCCACAATTTCTATGCCTGATACAGGTACAAAGGCCATCACACACAGGCCTGCTGAACCAGCTAGCTCTCTGGTTCCTGTTGAAAAAGGCTAAGAAAATGAAGCACACAGAACCCCGTGCTGGTCAGCCTATGGGGACTTCTGTTGTGGCTGTAAACATGCCTACTCCACTGGAGATTGCACAGGCATTTAAGGTCTTGGCAGGGTTTGCTGCCTGCTGGCCAGCAGTCTACAGTTTAGACCCTTGCTGAGTCAACCCAGTCCTCCCTGCATGAGGTCAGGGAAGATGAAGGGGAGCCTATAGAGCCTGAAGTCTCTCCTGAGCAAGAGTTTCTGTCCTCCCAGGTCATCAGAGGATTATTCGTCCCATTTTTCTTTTGTCAGAAAAATAGTGGATGCTCTGGTTATTTCTACCACTGAGGTGATGGAAGATGAGAATGAGGCAGAGTACTTGGAAATGATGGGGTTAACACCCCCAAAAAGTTCCTGCTTCCCATAAATTTTTTTTTTTTTTTTTTTTGAGGGATGCAATAAAGCTCCTCCAGACACCTGGGTCTGTCCCTCCTTTGGATAAAAAGGTTGGATAAGAAGTACCAGCTAGACGGGGAAGGGGCTGAATTTGTATTCTCCCACCCTGACCACTAGGGGTGGTACAAGCTACAGACTGGCAAGGCAAAGTTCCACTTGCTTCTCACCCACTAGAGAAGGATTCTAGAAAATATGGCCAAAAGGGCTATTTATCCGCTTCTTTGGCTATAAGACAGGCTTAATTTCCAAGCTAATGTGGCCTAGTACCAAAATCCTCTTGCAATCTTATTGCTGTGGCAGACAAGGTTCCTTCAAATCTTTCAGCAGACCTGCTGAGACTGCCAGATTTGGCTTAGAAGCTGTCATGTATCAATTCACTACATGGCAGCGGACACAGATACTGCTGCCAGGTGGATGGCCAATAAAATTGCTCGGAGAAGGTTTGCTTGGATTTCCAGTTGGAGAGTAATTCCCACTTTGGAACGCACAGAAGCCTTGAAGTGAAGAAAGGGACGAAAGTACAAGGCCACTTGTAAAAGCAATTCTGCCAAAGAAAAGGCTTTCCTGTCCAAGACCGTATGGAAAGGTGAGGCAGGGGCAGACAATTTAATTCCAGGCCTTTTTATCAGGTCATGGCTGTACCCCAAGTGCAGCAGTAACCTCAGCAAGGGTCTTTCAGGGGCAGAAGGGGTTCCAAGAGTAGTTCCCACTCCCAGCCCCAGGCAAAGCAGGACCCCTGACTTGTCCTTCCAGGCCACCTCCCCACTTCTAGTAGGGAGCAGACTGACCTACTATTTCCAGGCTTGGAAACGGATCACCACAGACAAGTTGGTCCTGGAAGTAATGAGTGGGTTTCTCCCTAAGCTTCAAATTACTTTCCTCTCTAAGAACCATCTTTGCCGATGACAAAGATCTGCAACAGGGTTGATATACAAGAAGGTGTGGAAAGGATGAGAAGGGGCTTGGCAAGTTTGGAGGAATGGACAGAAGTATGGTAGCTTGGATTCAGTGCAAAGAAGTGCAAAATAATGCACCTGGGGAAACAAAAACCCAGGGGAAGATTACACAATGGGGAGGGGGAGGTAGTAACAACAAAAAAATGGAAAGGGACTTGGGGTAATCATATCAGATGACCTTAAGGTTATAAGCAATGTGAGAAGGCAGTAGGGAGGGCAGGGGGATACTGGGATGTATAGGGAGAGGAATCACCAGCAGAAAACAGGAAGTTGTTATCCCTCTGTACAGACAGTTCTGGAGACCCCATCTCCGCAAGGACATAGACAGGATAGAGGTAGTCCAGAGGGGGCAACTAAAATGGTGCAGGGTCTGCAAGAGAAGCCATACGAGGAGAGACTAAAGGAGCTTAATATGTATAGAAACTTTAAGTACCTCTGTGGAATCAACAAAGTCCATAGTTGCAGCATCTTTCAGAAAAAGATGTGCAAGAACAAGGGGACACAATTTGAAAATGGGGGGTTCAGGAGCAATGGAGGAAGTATTTTTTTCAGAGGGTAGTGGATACATGGAACAGCCTTCCTGAGGAGGTTGTGGGTCTAAAACTGAGTATTCAAGAATGCATGGGGCAGACATAAGGCAATTTTTTTTTTGGGGGTTAGGAAGCAATAGGCTGTTTAACTAGGATCTGCAGCTTATTCTGTAGGTAGAGAAATGGGCAAACTAGGTGGGCCCAAGCGGTCCTTATCTGCCGTCAGTCTGTTTCTATGTTTCTAACCAGCGTTCAAACCAGCTTACGATGCAGAAAGAGAGCTGTTGGAAAAGGAGGTTCAAAATCTGTTGCAACAGCAGTGGAACCTGTGCCTCCACAGCAAAAGGGAAGGGGGTTTTATTCAAGATACTTCCTCACAACAAAGAAAAACATAGTGGCAGCCTGTCCTAGACCGAAGGATACTAAACAGGCACTTAATAAAGCCAAGGTTTAAAATGGTAAACCTGTCACTGATTCTGCCAGCTCTCCAGGAAGGAGATTGGCTGGCATCCCTGGATCTAAAAGATGCTGATTTGCACATCTTCATAAGGGAGTCTCACAGAAAGTAACTCCGGTTCAGACTCCCTTCCGGTCATTACCAGTTTTCAACCCTGCCATTTGGTCTCACTTCAGCTCCCAAGAGTGTTCCCAAAGTGCCTGACAGTGGTTCAAACATAGTCTTGCTGTATTCTGACTATATGCAGTTAGTCCCAAGCACTTGAACTGCCCCAGAGAAGAAAGTGTTACACTCTGCAGCAGCATAGAACGTTGAGCTCGAAGCTAGGTTTTCAAACCCATCTCTGTAGAACAGTCAGATTTCTTTACTCCGCCTAACTGAAGTTGCTTCAGAGATTTCTCCGGTTCGGTAGAAGTTTTAATTGTTCAGTTTAATCAACAGATTTCTTTATTTTTTCGGTATCGAATCTGTCTGTGGTACAAGTAGAGTGATTTAGATTGTCTGGAAATTGTTTTTCTTCAGTTTCTGATCAGTTGGCCCGGTTGGGAACTGAAACATCTTGTTGTGTTTTGATTTTTCTGGGATAGTAGTGATGCCCGGTTCTTATCTGTTTCAAAAAAACTATTTGTTCTAGGGACATGGATATGTTGTTCAATCCACACTTACTGGCAGGTTCCTTGCCACTTTAAATCTTGCCGAAAGGTCTTCAAGCTGGCTCCTCCAACCCTCCCGGGTGGTAAAACTCTCGGCTCCGCCCCATGACGCCAGATCTTCCTTACCGCTTGGAAGCTCGAGTTCCTTCCTTAGCGCCTGCGCTTTAGACTGGATCCTAACTCTTCAGTTCGCCTGAAATTGGTTTTGAAGTTTTCTGAACTCGGTCTTCATCTTCCTCGCGCGCGATGGACAAATCTATTCCCGGGCTGGAGGTGCCCCGCGGGCAGAATGTCTAGGATGGATCCGCGACTCCACGCAAGGCTCACTGCCTTGGCCTAGATCACCACCCTCAGGCATGGGAGTTGTGCCGCCTTTCTCGCCAACGCCCTGGATGATCGCGCTGCCCGATTAGCTCGGTGCCCCAAAAACGCTTTCCACGCTAAACGAAGAGGCTCGTTGGGCGGTTTCCAGCAGCTGGCTCAGCTGAGCAGCTCTAGCAGATGATCTCCCTCAAGGAGGAGGCGGCCCAGGCTGCATCTTCCTCCTCCCTCGGCTCATGCATTTATCCCGCCTCTCTGAGTTCCTCGATACGGCTTAGTTCAAGGAGCTTTGTCAGTCCCTTTCCACGAAGGGAGAGGGGCCATCGGGACATTCTTTCGGCCCAAGAAGGAGCTCGTCAAGGGTAAGTCCCACCACTGCGCGTGGGAGTGGGAGAGGTCCCCTTCCCCGGACAGCCGACCGTCTGCTTCGGTCGAAGTTGCGACTTGAGGCCGCTGGCTTCACGGTGTCCCAGTCAGGCCAGCCTGCCGAGACTCCTGTCGAAGCAGTCGAGATTTTTCTCGATCCGTTAGACGGGCTGTCGACTGGTGAAGCTGACAACCCTCCTTCACCAGTTTCCCCCGGTGGATACCGAGGATCTGCCTGTGCCTTCGGACCGCAGTCCTCGTTAAAGTGCCGAGCCGAGGTAAGAGCTGGTGTCCCCGCCCTTCCCAGACCCACCGGGTCCCCCGAGGGTCTCGGACCTCATCTCGGTCAAGCCATTCCCACCATCGGCGGTCTCTGTCTCGATACTGAAGTAATCGGCGACACCGTTCCTCCTCGTCCTCTTTCTCGGATGAGAGGCGGCGTCGGCGTAAATTACGTCGGTGCTACGAGGAGCTTATGTGGCAGCAGTTGCTGTTGTCCGGGCCTAAGCCGACTCCGGTCCAGACCCCGGCCATCAAGTGGCTGTCACCCGAATGACCGAAGCAACCACTCGCCCCAGTCGAGTTTCGCTCCAGGACCAGTTACTCGGCCAAAACCAGCTGCTCTACCGATTGTGGTAGAACCTTCGCCTCCACAACCGAAGTCTGGGGCACCGACCAAGGATTCTCAGTCTGGTCACGGCCTGCCCCACAGGTTGTCGGTCACCTTCACTCCCGACCGTCCTCTGCAGGTAGAGGGTGGCTCAGGGCCGAGGCAGCTCTTCGCAGACTCTTTCGAACTGGACTACCTCCCTGTTCTCCAGGCAGGCCGACTTAGAGTCTTCCGGGGCCAGTCTTTGGACGATAGCCCATCGTCCTATTGGTCTACTTGACTCATCTCTGAGTCCACCAGGATGCAGCTCGAGCCTGTCCAATGGGCCAAGTATCCCTGACGGAGATACTGGACCAAGGGGATACCCCACGGAGGTTCTCTTCCGTGGCTGAGGCCATTGTCGGCCCAGCCTTGGAGCTTGGCAGCGCCTGCTTCCTGTCCTGCGCCTCGGCCAGGATGGCCAGGAAGTATGCGGTCCCTACCAGCTCTTGCCTGGTTTTCGGAGCACCCTCTGCCGAGGGGTTAGTCACCCACGCTTTCTGGCGTTCTGGTAATGCTTGGGACGTGGATAAGCCCCCCGACAGAGTCCAAAAAGCTGGACTTTGCCAGGTGCAAGGTGTACGCTGCGTCCTCCCTCGGCCTCACAGGCCAACTTGGCCGTGCTGATGGCACACTTCTCCCACACCCTCTTGGGCTCCCTGGATGAGGTTGTCCCTCAACTCCCAACCGACCTGCAGGTCACGGTCCGCCAGGTGCGGGATCAGGGTAGGGCGGTGGGGAAGCAGCAGCTTCAGACTGCTCTGGACATAGGTGATTCCTGTGCCAGGTCAGTAGTGGCCACGGTGGCCATGCGCCGCAGGGCGTGGCTGAGGATATACACCTTCACGGCGGATACCCAGCACAAGTTGGCGAACGTCCCCTTCTTGGGGACTGACCTCTTCGGCCTTGGAGTGGAGGGACACCTCCAGCAGATCGAAAAGTCCAATGCCATCCTGGATTCGGTCATCTCTGCCCAGAGGGACAAAGGCCGCAGTCAGCAACAGCAGAAGTCCTTTCGTCCTTCGGCCCCTGCATCTCGACTGGCCCAACAGCACCAGCAACAGGGCTAGCAGGCTTGCACTTAGCGTCCCAAACCCAAGCCGGCGGCTTCCTCCAACAGGAAGCAAGGAGGTAAAGGCCCAGGAGGTCCCTCGGCCAGATCTTCCCTTGTCAATCTTCACCATTCATTCGCTTCCTGGGTGTAAGCCGAGGCGCGCACCGTCACGGGAGCTTTTTTTAAAAAGTTGCCTGCTTGACCCGTCTCGAGCGAGCGCACGTCATGCGCGAGGGGCGGCCGCTAGTAGCGACTGACCTCCTCCAACTCAGTTCTGTTTCTCCTGCCGCCGAGGCAGCACCTGCTTCGAGCGCCCATTCTCTCACCGCGCCAGCGACTTCTTTTCCACACACTCGACGCCTTATCGGTAAGACCGTTTCTTTTTCTTTCTAAAGCGCGCTGGGTGTGTTTTCCCTACCGTTTTTTCTTATTGATTGTGTTATGTCTGGGTCCGGAGCTAAACGTGTGCCTCAAGACGGGCCGCGCCCCTATGCGGCCGGTGTTACTGTGGCCGCATTTTCCGCTCCTCGGACCAGCATGACGCTTGTCTCGTTGCCTGGGACCCAACCATGACATGGATTCGCGCGGACGCCTGTTTCTCCATGGACTGCCGTTGTCCTCGAGTCCGCGCTCGTTCTCGGCAGCTCCGCCGACCTGGGACGACGCCGCTCAAGGATTCTCAGGAAGGTCTCAGGCCCTTCCCCCGGTCCCTCCCGGCCTATACGGTCTGAGGAGGAGGCTTCTCGCCTTTCTTGCCGAGGGAGAGGCCCTTCTGCAGTGTCGGGAGCGCCGAGTCCTCCGGGCCGCGCGCCGACACCACCTCGGCAGTCACTCTTCGAGGTGCAGGCCCTCGTGGCTGGCGCTCCTTTTGGGTCTAGGCTCGGAGACTCGACGCTGCCTTTCGGGCGCCGCTTGATCCTGGCGCTGTTCGTGGTGCCGGTGATCGACGGGTACCGCTTTGAGTCGCGGCTGGTGATCAGAGCGCGGCGCCATGGCGGCGCGCTTTGATCCCGGCGCCGTGATCGGGCGTGCTGCTATTGACGGTGCTGCTTGGCCTTGGCGCCGCTCGCGCGCTGGATGGACAGGGCGGCGCCGCCGGCGGTGCCGCCGCTTTCCGACGCCCGCGCCGGTGGCCTGGCCTGGTCTCCAGGCGGTGCCGGCTCACCGCACCGCTAGTGTGTGGAGCTAGGTCTGGCTGCTACCCGGAGGCGTGCGGGCGCTCCTTTGGTACTGGGCTGCTCATGCCTCTGCACTGGGACCCCTGGGGTGGCCAGCATTGAGGTCCTGTTGGTCTCGCCCTCCCTCGAGGGCGATGATTCAGACGTGGACCCATCCTGGCACCCCACTCTTCGGAGTCTGGGTCCCGGTGGCTAGAGGTGCCAGGCGGCGAGCGGTTCCTCCCTCTGTCCCCCTTTCGCCGCCTCCTGAGGGTTCCCCGGCTGGGGTGGCCGGAGCCCTGGGGGCAGGCGCGCTGGGGACGTAGGGGAGGCTCCTCTCTGAGGCCCGTGACAGCTACCTTACGGGTGCTGTCACCTCTTTAGGGACGGGTCGCTGTGGTCGAGGAGGAGGGCCCTCGAGTCCTGAGGGTCAGGGCAGGGGTCTGCTGGTCTTCCTTGGCACCCCAGGGGTGGCCAGAGCCGGGTGCAGAGCCTCGCCTCCCTCCAGGGTTCTGTGGGTGTCCTTCTGGCGGCGCTTTGTGACTGCCCTTTCTGGATCCATGCAGTCCTCGTGCCGGGCCACAGGGGTGTTTCCCTCAGGGCTGTTCCAGGCTCCGCTTCCCCAGAGTTCCGCTTTTGCGGCCTGGTCCGATATCCGGGATCCCCTTTCCAGGGCTCCTTTCCCTGATTCCAGAGCCCTCGTGAGAGCAGTTGCTCTCCATGAGGTGCCCTCTCCATCTCTGCCTTCACTACCCCCACTCCCAGGCTGGGCGTCGGGTCTCTACGGGTCCGTTATCCTGGAGCAGTTCAGGGTTCCCGCGGCTGCCTCCTCATACGCTAGGTACATGCATGATGTGGTCTTTTACTCCTCCTCCCCACCGCCGCAGGGAATCCTCTGGGCATTCCAGTTCCCCATCATCCTCGCCTCCCTCCCAGGGAGAGGAACCCCTGCTCATGTCCTCCGATGCTGATTCTCGCCAGAATATCAGTTTCCTCGAGGATGGTGAGGATCTCTGATTTCCTACGCTCGAAGAGACACACCGGACGGAGACGCGTGAATTCCTTGGTGAATCTAGTGCCCAGCATCTGGTGGTACCTTCCTGGCCTATCCCTTCCAGAGGCGCCTATCCGGTCATGGCAGTCCCCTGTCCGCTTCTTCCCAGCCGCCCCGCGGACTGCCAGCGTAGGTATTGTGCCTCTGGTCTCTGGGTTCCCTTCCAACCCGTCCGGTTTGTAACCTGGATACTCCTTCTGGGCGCCGTTGCCTGTGCCGACCGCCCCCACCCAGTTCGGACTCTCTCCGGATTCGACCGTTGGGGAGGCGAAGAGTGTTCTCTTCTGCCTGCGAGTGCATGTGTTGTCCTCATATCAGGCTCACCACGCCTGCCACAACCGCATCTGTGGTCGATGATGTCCCAGCTCCTGGCATCTATGCCTGATACTGAGCAAACCAGACAAGCCGTTGCCCCTCTCCGCGGTAGGGCCTGGAGCTGGCAAGACACCCAGGCAAGCATCTTATGACGCCAGTGAGGTGGCTTCCAGGCTGCGGGACAGCATCTGCATCAGGCAGGCGGCATGGCTTCGTCTTTCAGGTTGTCACCCCTGGCCCGGGCGTAGGGTGATTCGCTCGGCCTTCGGGGACCTGCTTTTCTCTTCCAGAGCTAGGGAGACTTTACAGGGGCTCCCTCCTGCCTCGCCCCGGGAGGCACCTCTCAGTTTCTTTTCCTCTTAGGCTTTCTGAATGCTTCGGGTCTTCCTTCTGTTTTCACCAGCAGAAGGCTGGGGGTCTTGTTCCTCGGTATGGCCTCTTCCTCTCCAGGGAAGAGGAGCTTGCATTATCTGAGAGTATGAATGGTGAAGATTGACAAGGGAAGATAGGAAAATTACGTCTACCGTAATTCTTGATCTTCTTGTATCTTCACCATTCATTACTGACACCCGCCTCACCATCCCCTCAGTGCCTCTTCCTGTGGCTTCTCCACCTCCCGCCTCCTTCATCTCTCTGCATTTATATAAAATATAGGAAAATTCCTTTAAATTTTCCCCCAAAAAAAGACAAAAGTAAAAAAAAAAAAAATCTTTTTGGGGGTTCTAAAATCCAGAAAATTACTTACTCTAAGATTCTATGGGCCATCTCGTGATCAGTACTGGCGATCAGACTGCACAACTATCTCTTTGCTATTCTTGGTGGCAAGATACTCCTCTGGGTTTTTGGCCTGGCTGAGGCTATTCAGTTTTGATCCTGCAATCCCGTGTTCAGGTAGTTGCCCTGAAATTTATTCCCTCTATTCTTACCTTGGTAGAGCAGAGGAACGAGTATCGCCTGTTCTTCTCTTTATATTAAAAAAAAAAAAAAATGCTGAGGGAACTCTCTGACTGCTATAGGCATCTTGGTATCTGGGTCATGCATCTAGTTAAAAAAAAAAAAATGGAGAAATTAAACAAGAAGGCAATGAGAAGGTAGGCTATCCTTCTCGCTGTTTTGCTAGTGGTTTCTCCCTTTATGTCCCTCCTGGACAATTTTTTACAGTAGAGCTCTGCTGACCATATCCAATCTTAGCCAGCTTAAGCCTTGCCAGCCTTGAGCCAGTCAGTCTGAGTCCATTTATCTTGAAGCGCCTGAAAGGCTTACATTTTCATTTCTAACCCCTGAGCAGCACTCTATGCTGCTGGGTTTTTATTCTTCCTCCTCGGCTGTCCTCCAGTTAAAGGCCCTCCGTGGCCAGGAGCCGAGGTGGGTGTCAAGAACAATGGCATGTTGAAGATGAGGACCATGCCCTCCTGAGTCTGTCTAGCGGGTTCCGTGAACCTTCTTCAGCTCTGTCTCCGGGATTCTGCTTCCCTTTAGTCGAGCTTTCAGCTACAAGCTAATCTATGCTCATGGGCCTTCTGGTCCCTTCAACATCCCATCTCTTCTTCTTCTTCTTCTCATTTTCTCATTTCCTACTCATCTCTCCTCCTAGAGTCGCCCAGGTAAGGAGGCCCTGCACTCCCAGGCTAGGATGTTCTATCTCCTCTGTCCTTCCTCCATCGGCTTATTCCTTTTCAGTTCATTCTTCCTTGTTTTGCTATCCCTCGGCTATCTTGCCTCGCTATCATATTTTCTGCTTTCACTTTGCCTCCGGCTCACAGAACTGAGTTGGAGGAGGAGTCGGTCGCGATTAACGGCCGCCGCGCATGACGCCGCCTCGAGGGCAGTTAGGCAACTTAAAAAAAAAAAAAAAAAAAAAAGTTCCTGACGGAAGGCCTCCTGCTTTACACCAGGAAGTAATGAATGGTGAAGATACAAGAGAAGATCAAGAATTACCGGTAGGTATTGCACTTTCCTTTCTTCTTCCTCCAGCCTGCCCAGTGACGGGTTGAGGTGTGCTACCCCCAGCCTCGTCACTCCCCCCGGGTTCCCCCTCGTGGGGGGTCGGCTCCGCCACTTCCTTTCCGCCTGTTCCGCTATCACCACGGACCGCTGGGTGTTGGAGGAGGTAGGAAAAGGCCTGCCTCTGGAGTTCGAGCAGGCTCCACCCTTTCGAGCCGTCGCCCCTCAGGTGGGCCACGGGGTCCGCAGCCTCACTGTCGGCCCGCCGAGCTGATATTGCCCTGCTCCTCGAAAAAGAAGTGATCAGGAAGGTGGCGGATCCTCCTCCAGACCCAGGGTTTGTGTCCAGGTATTTCCTGGTCCCAGAACGGATGGGGGGCTGGCGCCCCATTCTCTACCTGCACGACCTGAACAAGTTCCTAAGGTCTCGGACCTTCAGGATGGTCACTCTGGCTCAGATAATCCCATCCTTGGAACGAGGCATGTGGTTCTGTTCCCTGGACTTCCAGGACACGTTCTGTCACGTCCCAATCCGTCCGTCTCATCAAATTCCTCCGCTTTAGAGCGGAAGGATCCCTTTACGAGTTCCGGGCCATGCCCTTCGGCCTCTCCCTAGCTCCCAGGGTCTTCACCAAATGCATGGCAGTGGTGACAGCATTCCTGCAGCACCGAAGGGTCCGGGTGTACCCCTACCTGGACGACTGGCTGATTGCAGCCCCCTCCAGAGTGGAGGCGGAGCGGTCCAGAGATCTGGCCCTCCAGGTTCGCTCTCAAATTGGCCTCCTCATCAACGAGGCTAAGTCGGAACTCGTGCCGAAGCAGGTAATTCTCTTCATCGGGGCAGAGCTCGACTCTCTTCGAGCCAGAGCTCGGCTCCCGGCGGACAGGGCCGAGGTTCTTTCCTCCTTTGCCCGATCATTTCTGGTTGGGCAATCACGCCCTGCCCGGGACTTCCTGCACCTCCTGGGCCTCATGGCGGCCTGCACCAGCATGGTCTGTTGGGTCCGTTGGTACATGCGTCCCCTTCACTGGGGACTGGCCAGCCAGTGGTCACAATGCTGCGATCCGTTGTACCAGCCCGTGACAGTGACCCAGGAGATGTGGAATGCCCTCCAGTGGTGGACCATTCCGGCACATCTGCAGGAGGGCATCTCGTTTGTCCGCCCCAAGCCGACGGTCTCTCTATCGACCGATGCATCTCTGATGGGTTGGGGTGCCCATCTGGGGGAGCACAGAGCCCATGGCTTCTGGTCCCCTCAGGAGTCCCGATGCCACATCAACCTGCTGGAGCTCCGAGCGGTCCGTCTAGCTCTCACCGCCTTCGCTCCGTTTCTACGGGGTCAAGTGGTTCAGGTCCAGACGGACAATACCACGACCATTTACTACCCGAACCACCAGGGCGGGACACGCTCCATGCTGTTATGCAAGGAAGCTCTCTGCATTTGGTCCCTCGTGCGCAGCCTGGATGCAGATCTCCTAGCCATTCATGTGGCAGGAGCCTCCAACACCCTGGCCGATGACCTAAGCTGGATAGGGGCTGCGTCTCACGAGTGATTTCTCCTGCCGGAGGTAGTACAAGATCTCTTCTCCCACTGGGGCATGCCTCAGGTGGACCTGTTTGCCTCCAGGGAGAATGCGAAGCTGAGACTGTTCCATGCCCGCCCCCCTCAGCAGGGCTCTCTGGAAGGGGATGCCTTCTCGAAGTCGTGGACCCCAGGCCTCTTCTACACCTTTCCCCCATTACTCTTGATCCACAAGGTGCTTCTCAAGGCGAGGAGGGACAAGGCGCAGGTGATTCTGGTAGCCCCAGATTGGCCCCGCCAATCTGGTATCCAGATCTCCTCAGTCTCAGCTCCAGGCTCCCGAGGTGGCTTCCAGCCCGCCCGGACCTGATCTCAGTCAACCAGAGGAAGGTATTCCACCCAGACCTTCAATCCCTGCACCTGACGGCCTGGTTCCTGAGCGGCTAGAGTTCCAGGCCTTGGGTCTTTCCGACTAGGTCCTCAACATCGTTGAGGCGTCCCGTAAGGAGTCGACCAGGAAATGCTACGCCTTCAAGTGGAAGAGATTCTCCATTTGGTGGCAGGGGAAGGGCTTGGACCCTTCTGCCTGTCCTTTGGCAAGCATTCTGGACTACCTGTGGTCCCTTTCTCAGGAAGGGCTTCGGCCGACAACCCTTAAGGTGCACCTGGCAACCATCTCTGCTTACCGGGCGCGGGCCGGGAAGCGGTCGGTGGCACAGAAGGTGGTCGAGTGCTTTTTCAAAGGCCTTGACCACATTTCCCCTCCGGTGCGAGAACCTCCACCTCCGTGGGATCTACTGCTGGTATTGGCCAAGCTCATGGGCAAGCCATTCAAACCGATGCACGTGTGATATTTCCCACCTGTCGTGGAAGACCGCCTTCTTGGTGGCTATCATGTCAGCCAGAGGGATGGGAGAGCTCCAGGCGCTTTCCATAGAGTCTCCTTACCTGGTCTTCCATAGGGACAAGGTTGTCCTGCACCCCCACCCAAAATTCCTTCCGAAGGTGGTGTCTGAGTATCACTTTAACCAGGTGTCTACTCTCTGCCGGTGTTCTACCCCAGTCACACCTCAGAGGCCGAATATAGGCTCCATACTTTGGACCCTAGACGGCGCTGGCTTATAGGCGGAGCGGACTGCAGTTCGGGAGAGGTTCGCTGGCTGTTTGTCACCTACGCTGAAGCCGCGACCTGGCAGACTCTGCAGCCAAGCGACTATAAGCAGGTGGGTCACCTCCTGCATAGAGCTCTGCTATAGGTTGGTGGGCATGGAGCCTCCCAGAGGGATAAGAGCTCATTCTACCCCGCCATACACGCTGCTTCGGTAGCTGCTTCCAGGATGTCCCTATCCATGATATCTGCAGGGGCTGCCTGGAAGTCGGCACATACCTTTATTACCCACTACCACATTGACTTTGAGTCACGCCGGGATGCTGGTTTTGGGGCCTCGGTTCTCCAGTCTCTATTTTCCAAGTAAGTATCGGGGGGGGGGGTGCGCCTTGCCTCCCTCCTCCCGGAGAACTACTAGGAGTCTGCCAATAAGTGTGGATTGAATAACATATCCATGTCCCTAGAAATACAGGTTACTCACCTGTAACAGGAGTTCTAGGAATGGTATATGTTGTTCATCCACCCGACCTCCCCGGCTTCAACACACAACCTGGCTTCCAGCGGGCTAGATCTGGCGTCATGGGGCAGAGTCGAGAGTTTTACCACCCGGGTGGGTGGGAGGAGCCAGCTTGAAGACCTTCCGGCAAGATTTAAAGCAGCAAAGAACCTGCCAATAAGTGTGGATGAACAACATATACCATTCCTAGAACTCCTGTTACAGGTGAGTAACCTGTATTTGTTTTCCACAGCCCGTGACATGGTTGGTAACCAATAGGGATGTATTACCTGGCTTAAAAGCTGTAAAGGTTTGTTTAGTGAAGCTGTGTCTGAGAAACCCAAGGAAAAAAAACGTTCCCACTGGGTTTCAACACTGTGCAGAGTGTGGGGAGGCTTTTGCTAAGGCTGATCCCCCATCTCGCGTGTTTGTCTGGGATTTGACCACCTCAAAACAGACTGCTAAATTTGTAAAGATTTTCCTAAAGCCACTGACAAACTGTTGAGTAGGCTGAAGGAAAAGGAGGCCAGGAAGTCCGCTGACCGGGATGGCCAGCCCGGTTCGGTTCCAACCGAACCTGAGGGGATTCTCGTTGACCTGGGCGATGTCTCCTCTGGCAAAAGTAGATCAGACTCTGAGAGGTCGGTTCCGGCTAAAAGGAAAAAATCAGCCAGTTTGTACTGCCAAGTCCAACCACCGATTTAAATAGCCAGAGTGGTAAGTATTCAGTCACTTTGCCTGGTTCCGTCCAAACAGACACCACCGGTTAGGCGGTCGGTTTGTTCGGATCAGACTCCATCAGATTATGATCCAGATGCTTATTATGAAGTGGGAGGGAGACTAAGATTATCTCGAGGATGACGAGAACAATTATTTTGGAGGCCTAGATGAGCCAATAGAGCCTGACATCTCCCCAGATAGGCCTACCAATGGTCTCTCTCTCCCCCCCCCCAAGCCTGTGACAGGGCTAATATTCCTTTGGCTTCACACCCCCAGATCAAGATTACAGGAATGTGGATGCCATGGCCAAAAAACAATACTTGGCATCCTCCTTCGGACTCAGGCAGGCCACTTATATGGCACATACAACTAGGTACCAGAAGTCCAGGTGGGACACTGTCTTGGAACTGGCCATAAAGGCCCCCCCCCCCAGCTAGCCAAAGAGCTGGAGGAGGTGGCTGCTGATGGAATTGAGGCATCAAAAGTGCAGTTTCATGCTGCTGTGGACTCTTAACAATGTGGCATCTAGAGCCATGGCTACATCTGTGTCTCGGGAGATTTGCTTGGCTCAGATGTACTAGCCTTTCTCAGGATACCCAGGCTAAGGTCATGGATTTCCCTGTGGTTGGTAGTTCTGTTTGGGGAGCAGACAGAGGCTTACGTGAAAACAGAATATAGGACCACTTATAGGAGTGCACAGGCCCAGGAAAGGCAAGCCACTCCTCAAAGGCAGCAGTCTAGGGGTAGGCCATTTCACAGGCCTATTTACCAAGCTCAGGCTTCCTCTTTACCGCAGAGGGGGTTCTTTCTAGGGAGAGGTAGGAGGGGGATGAACAGGGCTGCATCCTCCTTTGTCTAAGGCTCCTGCCAGACAGACACCCTGATGTTGTCTCGGGTTGCCTGCCCTATTCCAGTAGGGGGAAGGCTGGGTTACTGCTTCCAGGCCTGGAAGGCTGTTACCTCAGACAAGTGGGTCCTGGAGGTAGTAAGCCAGGGGCTGGCTCGCCATTTCAAAAGGTTTCTCAAAATGAGTCTAGTCCTTTCCACCTCCAGCAATTTCAGAAGCCATTGCACTAGAGGCAGAGGTTTCCTCCCTGCTAGCTCTAAACGCTGTGGAAAAAGTTCCTCCACAGTGCATGGGCAAGGGGTTGTATTAAAGATATTTCCTTACCCCAAAAAACAGGGGAGTGGTGACCAGTCCTAGACTTGAGATGTCTGAACAAACATCACAAAGCCAAAATTCAAAATGGTGACTCTGGGAATAATCCTTCCCTCTCTGAGGCCAGGGGATTGGTTAGGTTCCCTGGACCTCCAGGATTCCTTTTTCCATATCCCTGTCGGGTGCTCCCACAGAAGATACCTCTGGTTCGAGTTGCCCTCCGGTCATTACCTGTTTAGAGCCATGCCCTTTGGGCTAACATCCGCCCCAAGGGTATTCACAAAGTGCTTTGCAGTGGTAGTAGCCTTCCTCAGAAGGCAGGATATCTCAATTTTCCCTTATCTGAATGACTGGCTCATTGTAGGTCAGTCTTCAGACGAGGTCAGATCAACTCTGGAAGTCTCCCAGAATCTGCTCAGTTCCCTTGGATTCCTTCTCAATATTCCCAAGTCAATTCTCGAGCCAGTACAACTTCTTACTTTTCATAGGAGTAGTTAGATACTGTCCAGACACAGGCCTTCTTCCCACTAGCAAGGGTAAAGGCCCTTACTGATCTGGCTTCTTCCTTTTGGCCTATGGTCTCTCTCACTTTCTCCAGTTCTTAAGCCACATGGCGGCCTCGACTGCAGTGGTACGGGGAGCCAGATTTCAGATGAGGGACATTCAGCTCCACCTAAGGTCGTTTTGGTCTCGGAAAAAGATTCTCACCAAACTGATTCTAGTGACTCAGACTCTGGCCCAAGCTCTTCAGTGGTGGTTGGATCAGGACCATCTCAGACAAGGTGTCCCTTTTCTCAGTCAAGCCCCCCTCAGTGGTTTTAACCACAGATGCTTCTCTCCTAGGTTGGGGAGCCCATCTAGGAGCATTCACGTCTCGGTTTGGTCACAACAGGAATCTCTCCTTATCAGTCTTTTGGAACTCTGGGCAGTGTTTCTAGCTCTTCAGGCCTTCTCAGGGTTGGTGAAAGGCAACGTGGTGCAGGTCGGGACAGAACACCACCACAGTGTGGTACATAAACAAGCAAGGAGACACTTGGTCCACAGCCTTGTGCACAGAGGCCATGAAACTGGTCTCTAGCCTACTTTCTTTAGACTTCCCTGACAGCAGTTAATCTTCCAGAGGAGGACAATGTGCTAGCAGATGCCTTGAGCAGAATATCCCTAGGCCATCACGAATAGACCCTGGACCCTCACATCTTGAAGGTAATCTTCACCAGATGGGGCACGCCAGAGATGGATCTCTTTGCAGCCCCAGCCATCAACTACCTTTGTTCTGCAGCAGACCTCCAGTCCTAGGGACTGTGCCTCTGGTTGCTCTTCTTTTGGATTGGAAGGGCAGGTTTCTTTATGCCTTTCCTCCTTCCCTTCCCTCTGTTCAGAGTTCTGGTCAAGATCGGGTCCCAACCCTGAACAGTGATGCTAGTGGCTCCGGATTGGGCCAGACAACCTTGGTATCCTCTGCTGTTGTCTCTTGCAGTGTCACTTCCCCTGTGTCTTCCCAGGAGACACAACCTTCTAACCTCTTCTCAGGGGAGGATTTGGTACCTCAATCTCAAAGCCTGGTTCTTAGTTGGAATATGCAGGCCTCAATCTTTCTCAAGGAGTCATGGATATTTTAAAGGTCTCTAGGAAACCACCTACAAGAAACTTTTATAATTCCAAATGGAAAAGATTCAGCATTTGGTGTTCTCAGAAAGCATGCAGCCAGATGCTGCAGGCATTGCCATAGCCTTAGATTATTTGGTTCATCTTAATGGCCTAGACCTTGGGCTCACAACCTTGAAGGTTCACCTAGCAGCTGTCTGCCTTTCTTTCTTTCTGAAAAGGAAGGAATCTTCCCTGGCATCACATTCTGTGTTCAGTAAATTCTTCAAAGGCCTGGTTCACATTAACCCTCCTTTAGAGAGCCTACTCCGGCTTGGGACCTAAAGGTCAGCATTGCACAGCTTATGCAGCCACCATTTGAGCCCTTGGCTTCTGCCGAGCTTAAATACTTGACTTGGAAAACTGTGTTCCTAGTAGTTATCACTTCTGCCAGGAGGCTTAGTGAATTACAGGCCCTGTTAGTTGAACCTGACTTTTCTTACACAGAGAAGGTGGTCCTCAGGACGAATCGAAAGTTTCTACCTAAAGTGGTATCGGACTTTCATCTTATTCAATCTGTTTTTACCTGTGTTTCACTGACCATTCTTTGGGGGAGAGAAGATTACACAGTCTGGACGTGTAAAGGGTACTTGGGTACTACATAGAGCACACTAAGGCACATAGAAATTGACTGTCGCCAGCTGTTTCTCACGGGGAAGTGGGAAAAGGTAAACCTGCTACTAAAAGATCTATTGCCAAATGGATTGTCTCTTGTATCCAATTTTGCTATGCCAAATTGGGCAAAGAACCTCCTTCAGGCCTGAGGGCCCACTTGACTAGTTGGTAGAAATTTGTAAGGCAGCCACCTGGAAAACGGGCCATACATTCACCAAGCATTAATCTCTGGATATCCAGGCTAAGAGTGATGCTAGGTTTGGTACAGCAGTGTTGCAGATCTTGTTCCCAAAGTAAGGTTCTGTATCCCCTCCTCCTGGGGGTTACTGCTTGGTAGTCTGCATATAGTGAGAATACAGCAAGACTTCATGTTTGAAGAAAAAATTACTGCTCATAGTAATGTTTCTTCTAATGGAGTCTTACTGTATTCTGACCTGCCTCCCCTCTCAGAACTTGGTTTAGGGAGGTGGGCTGGCAGGTACAGTGGTGCACCTCAGGGGTGTACCTTGCATCCCCTCCCTCTTCAGGGTGGGGTGGTTCTGCTGATCGTTAATTATAGATATATATTCACTATCGTCTTGTGTTTCCTCTTGGATTATCGACTTGAGTCTTTGGGATCCACGTTTTGTTGACTTTTGGCCTAAAATTAAACAATTTCCTTAACTTAGTTTAGTTGCTTGCTCGTAAGAATCTGACTGTTATACTGAGATGTACCAGAGACAGAGACTTGAAAACTGAGTTGGAGCTTGGCGTTCTGTGCTGCTGCATAGTTAACCCTTTCCTCTCCGGGGCAGTTCGAATGCTGGGACTAACTGCATATAGTCAGAATACAAGACTGCATTAGAAGAAACATTACTATGGTGAGTAACTTTTTTTTTTTTCTTCTTGTGGCACACCTGCGAAGGCAAGGTGTCAATGTTCCCTTATCTGGACATCTGGTTGGTGGTGGGGAAAATCGCCACAGGTAGAACATCTGCAGTTTACCCAAGGACTCTTGGAGTCTCTGGGTTTCCTGGTAAATCTCAGTCCTTCTCTCTGCACAAGTGCTGCAGTTCATAGGAGAACTAAATACCCAGGAGGGCAGGACTTGTCTACCTCTGGTCAGGGTAAAAAGTATTCTGCAGATGGCAGGCTCCTTCAGCCTGAACAAACCAAAACTGCAAGGCAGTTATTACAGTTGCTGGGCCACATGGCAGCTGCCACTGGCACAGTCCTAAGTTCCAGATGAGACATTCAGTTTCACCTAAGGGCTCGGTGCCAAAGAAAGGATTCTCTCTCAAAGCTAGGCCCAGTAACAAATGTTACTCCTGGCCCTTCAGTGGTGGGAAGAGGAAGTCCACCTCAGAGAAGGGGTTCCCTTTCAAAATGAGCCTCTGTCAGTGATTCTCACAACAGATGCGTCACTATTAGGAAGGGGTGCCCACCTAGGGGATCAGACTACCCCATGACACTTGGTCCAGCGCAGAGTTGTTCCAGGACATAAACCTGCTGGAGCTCAGGGCAGTGTTCCGGCACTCCAAGCCTTCACACCACTAGTTTAGGGAAAGGTGGTACAGGTCAGAACAGACAATACCACCACTATGTATTGCATAAACAAGTGGGGAGGAACAAGGTCTGATTCTCTGCACAGAAGCTATGTGAATGTGGACTCTGGCCTACTCCCTAGGAGTTTCTCTACAGGTCATCCATTTGCCAGGCAAGGACAGTACCTTAGCAGATGCCCCGAGTCAGATCAGTCGAGTCCATCACGAATGGACGTTGAACAGACTGATAGTGATTTTCAAGAGGTGGGGTACCCCAGAGATCTCTCTGCATCCCATGAAAGTTCCCACCTGCCACAGTATTGTTGCAAACCCCCATCTGGGGGAATGGTACTCCTGGATGCTCTGATTCTGGACTGGTCAGGGAGGTACCTATATGGTTATCTTCTCCCCTTCCCCCCATTCCCCTGTAGTGTACAGGGTGCTACTCAAGCTTGGGGCCCAGCCAGCCTCCATCTTGATGGCCCCCGATTGGGCCAGACAGCCATGGTACCCTCTGCTGCTCTCAATGTGTCTAGCTGAACCAATACACCTTCCTCGGAGGCACAACCTGCTAACCTCCAGTCAGGGGAGACTCCTGTACCTGAACCTCAAGTTACTCAGACTCTAAGCATGGCTCTTGAGGACCTAGAGAATGCAGGCCTGCATCTGTTTCCTGGATATTTTAAGAGGGTACAGGAAGCCCTTCACCAGGAGAACCTACGCCTCTAAATGGAAAATATTTTCTATCTGGTGCTCCACCAGGAATATGGTGCCAGCTCAGGCAGGGGTTCCAGTTGTGCTGGACTACTGTACACATTTGCATTCACCGGGCCTGCAGCCCACTACTTTAAAAGTTCATTTAGCTTCACTGCCATCACAGAGGTAACAAGCCTTTGTGTAAAGCAAATAAAACAAAACTATGTAAGAAACCACTATGGTTCTCAAAGGAAGTGGCAGTGAAGGTTCAAGAGAAAAAAAAAGCATTCAGGAAGTACAAGAAATCGCAGAAGGAGCAGGACAGAGAACTGTATCAGTTAAAGCAGAAGGAAGCTGGGAAGGCAGTCAGAACAGCAAAGGCCTAAACCGAGGAAAAGACAGCCAACTCAGTTAAGAAGGGGGATAAAACCTTTTATAGGTACATCAGGAGGCGAAGGAAGACCAAGGGAGGGATAGTGAGGACAATAAAGGGAGGGGGTGGGCAGAGGGTGACTGTGAAAAGGCAGAGATACTAAAATATTTTTGCTCAGTATTTACAAATGAAGAGGGGGAGATACCTAAAACAAATAGAAACGCTCTGGATACAGAAGTTGATACCAGCCCATTGACAGAAGAAAGGGTTCTGAAAGAACTCTTAAAACTGAAGGTGGACATAGCAGTGGGGCGTGATGGGATTCATCCCAGAATTCTAAAAGAACTAAGGGTAGAACTAGTGACACCACTGACTATGCTCTTTAACAGATCATGGGAGGATGGGGTGGTACCCGAGGACTGGAGGAGGGCAGATGTGATTGCCCTTCACAAAAGTAGGAGCAAGGCAGAAGCAGGAAACTACAGACCTGTTAGTTTAACCTCAGTGATAGGGAAAATGATGGAAGCACTTCTGAAGGAAAGAATTGTAGAGTATCTAGAGGCCAGAGGGGCACAGGACCCAAGGCAGCATGGATTCGCAGCGGGAAGGTCATGCCAGACTAATCTGGTAGATTTCTTTGACTGGGTGACCAAAGTAGTAGATCAGGGAGGGGCTGTGGACATGGCCTACCTAGACTTTAGCAAGGCATTTGACACAGAACCACACAAAAGATTAATATACAAGTTAGCCAGCCTGGGAGTGGGTCCCAAGATGGCAGCCTGGGTAAAGAATTGGCTGGAGAATAGGACACAGAGAGTAATAGTAAATGGAGTCCACTCTGAAGAAAGGGGGGTTACTAGCGGGGTACCGCAGGGTTCCATATTAGGACCGGTCCTCTTCAGTGTCTTTATAAGTGACATTGCAGAGGAACTGGCAGGAAAAGTATGTCTCTTTGCAGATTACACAAAGATCTGCAACAGAGTTGATGCACAAGGTGGGGTGGAAAGGATGAGAAGGGACTTGGCAAGGTTAGAGGAATGGTCAAATGTATGGCAGCTTAGATTCAATGCTAAGAAGTGCAAGGTAGTGCACCTGGGAAACAAAAACCCAGGGGAAGAATACACAGTGGGGGGTGAGATACTAACGACAGAAATGGAAAGGGACCTGGGGGTAGTCATATCAGATGACCTAAAGGTGGGCAAGCAATGTGAGGGCAGCAAGGAGGGCTGGGGGGATACTGGGATGCATAGGGAGAGGCATCACCAGTAGAAAACAGGAAGTTGTTATCCCTCTGTACAGACAGCTGGTGAGACCCCATCTAGAGTACTGCGTGCAGTTCTGGAGACCCAATCTCCGCAAAGACATAGACAGGATGGAAGCTGTCCAGAGGAGGGCAACTAAAATGGTGCAGGGTCTGCACCGGAAGACACATGAAGAGACTTAAGGAGCTTAATATGTATAGCCTTGAGGAAAGGAGGGAGAGGGGGGGACATTGATAGAAACTTTCAAGTACCTCAAGGGAATCAAAGTCCAAGAGGGTAGCATCTTTCAAAAGAGGTTTCAAGAACAAGGGGCACGAATTTGAAGATATTGGGGGGCTCAGAGGTATTTTAAGTAAGTATTTTTTCACAGAGGTTGTGGATGCATGGAGCGGCCTTCCGGAGGAGGTTGTGGAGTCAAAAACAGTGGTGGAATTCAAGCATGCATGGGACAGTCATAAGGCAGTTCTAGGGGGTGGGGGTAGGAAGAAGTAGGCTGCCGGTTAACTAGGATCTGCAGCTTATCCATTGGGTAGGGAAATGGGCAGACTGGGTGGGCCAAGCAGTCCTTATCTGCTGTCAACTTCTGTTTCTATGTTTCTTCAGTGTCTGCTTATGCTTCAGCTGGAAAGAATGCCTCTATGGCATCAAATTCTGTCTTTAAAAGATTTAAAGGTCTGATCCACCTGCACACCCCCTCACAGGGAACCGGTGCCAGCCTGGGATCTAAATGTTTTTGCCAAGCTCATGAATCCCAGTTTTGAACCCGTTTCAGCTCCTTTGAAATATGTCAGTGGAAAACAGTTTTCCTAGTGGCAGTCACTTCTGCCAGAAGGATCAGTGAGCTCCAGGCTCTCTGCATTGAGCAGGGCTACATTTCATTCCACAGGGACAAAGTGGTCCTGTGAACTAACAAGACAATTTCTTCCAAAGGTGGTCTTGGACTTTCATTTGAACCAGTACATCACCTTACCTGATTACTGAGCATTCAAGATCTGGGGAGCGTAGACTTGACAGGCTTGATGTCAAGCGAGCTCTTGGCTACTACATGACCATCACGAAGGCCCATAGATGGGATACAACTGTTCTGACTTGTGGGAAAAGGGAAACCAGCATCTAAGAGGTCCATTTCTCACTGGATAGTTCGGTGTATTTAGTTTTGCTATTCAAAAGTTGGGAAGGAGGCCCCAGCAGGGCTGAGACCATTTCACAAGGGGTACAGCTGCTACTGTAGCAGCTTCCGGGATGTTCCTTTGGTGGACATCTGTAAAGCAGCTACCTGGAGAACAGTGCACACCTTTACCAAGCATTATAGCCTGGATACACAAGGTAGGGGTGATGCCAGGATTGGCACAGCTGTGCTGCAGAGTCTATTCCCAAAGTAGGTTCTGTGTTCACCTCCAAAGATACTGCTTCTTAGTCTGCATAAGAGTTAGGAATATTGGAGTATTCTTGGGGTGAGGAGAAAAAATTACTTGCCACAATAATCTTGTTTCTTCCAGGGGATGCTCCAGTATTCATAACTCTCCCACCCTGCCTCCCCTGCTAGAACCAGTGACCTCTGCACTCCATGTATTACCAGGGGTATGTGTGCTACACTCTGGCTTTTATATTTGGAACGGTTTTCAATGGTTCTACCCTCTTCAGGTGTTTCTGAGATTGGGGGGTGCTTTGTTAAACACCCAGAAACCTCCAACAGGGGGAAAAAATTTATTATAATAATAAATAATGAAATTCCTCTCTGGCCCTGTCTTGCCAGGCGTCCACAAAATCGGAGGGTTAGAAGATGAGCAGTTGATCGGTGGCAGTATTTTAGAGTGGCATGAGCCAGTGATTCCATCATTAGCATAACGCTCCGTCTCCGAGCAGATCTGGTTTTAAGGAATATTGCATGAGTTATGAATAATGGAATATCCCCTGGAAGAAACAAGTTTACTGTGGTAAGTAAATTTTTTCCGCAGTCTGCCTGAGCACATCGGACCTCATGGAGATTGTCGCTTCAGTTAGACCTCCATTTCTTGGATGTATATCAGTTTTTCTTCTGTCAAATTTTTTTGTGCATGTCTTCGTCTTGCGTAGCGTCACATAAAAATAAGTTTGATTCTCACGGTGCGCAGCTCCCGCATAAAAACTCCCTCTCCCCTCTCTCTTCTGCTTGGCCCCGGAGCACAAGGTCGAGTGTGAGGCCTGCCAGAGTTTCACCAAGGCCACACGGAAGCATCGTGAGCAGGCCCTTGAGGCCCATCTACTAAGAAAGATGGCCACAATGGAGAGAAGGCTTTGGAGTGCTTCTTTACCTTACACGGACCCTCACAAGCACAAGAGGGACAAAGATGAGCATCGGGACCAGACTTGGTCTCCCTCTCACCCACAGCCACCTTTTGGGCCCCTTGGGTGACTGCTGACCCTCTTTCTCCGTGAAGTCTGCTGCTGCATCCAAGCCTACCTCACCTTCCCAGGAGCAGTCCTTGGTTTCCCCGCTGCCACTGATTAGTGACTGCAGGCACCTCTGATTCTGAGGCCTCCGCCGCACTTAGACCCATTTCTGCTGGAGGGTCTAAGCAGCCAGGTGGGACTGCTAAGTCGCTCGCCGGACCCTCTGAGCACCTGGCCAAGGTCAATAAACCATTTGTCAGGCCTTCCGAAGACCGCCCAGCGATCATGCTCATGTTGGGCCCTGACGACATCCAGCTGGATGAGATCTAGTTGCCAGTGGTTTTGCATGCTTCACCTGTTGGGTACCCCTTCCTCTCCCTTTCTGGAGTCTCCTCCACCCTCACCAGATCAGTGGGGCACGGAGGTCGGGGTCATCAGTCAGGTGCCATCTTTCCAAGTACATCTCTGGACCTCACGTTGGACCTTCCAGACAATCCTCCGGACCCCTCCCCTCTGGTTCCTACTGTGGGAACGTTAGCACTGCCATTGGGCTTGCCTCCTGGGGGTTATGTGACCGACCCAACTCTTCCGGGTCCTTCTGGGCTGACTTTCAGGCCCCCTCCGGGTCTGCCATCAGGCCCCATGGCACAGCTGTAGAGTCCTCAGTCTTGCCCTCTGGGCTACCAATACCTCCTTATACTCCATCTGGCTTCTCAACGTCTGTGTATACGCCCACCTATTTGCCGGGATACCTGACCCACCAATACCAGACACCATGGTTCTCTCCTGGGTTTCAACCAGTCTACCAGCCTCCTCCGCCACCTCCTCAATCTCAAGTGGATGTGTGGGTCATCCTGCAGTCCTGGTGGTTGGAGACCAAGTCGCAGCTCTTCTCTGAGCTGGACAACTGGCACCCCATAAGGGTTGTTGCCCCTGATTTCAGCCGGATCAGACATGCAGGCCCACTACTGCTCTGAACTCATGCCAGTCTGTGGGCTTGATGAAAGAGCCTTTGACTAGGCAGATGACCGACTGTATTCCTCCTAAGTCTCAGGAGGTTTCTTGTCCTGACATCAGGTCTTCAAAATCCTCAGATTAAAAATCTTATTCTAGGTTCTCCTTCAGTTTCAGGGTTCAAGACTTCTCCCCCAGTAGAACCCAAAACCACGGAGTCCCCTAAATCACTCCCTCAGAGGACCCTTCGCTCACAGACCTCCTGAAGACCACTGCAGGAGTCTATGAATGGAAGACTAGCGCACAGGATCCCAAGTGCCAGAGACTAGCTGAACACCTGGATATCCAGGAGACTGCACTGGTACACCCCATGGTTAGAGCCTCACGAAGACCTGGCTTCTATTTGGTTGATGCTGCCTTCCATACCAGCAGCAAAAAAGGCTGCTATAACATACAGAATTCCAGAGGGTGAGGACCACCTTGGTGTCCACCCAAAGTGGACTCTCTAGTCATTACCGCGGCCCACGACAGGTTCTCTAAACTGAGCACCTCCCCTCCATGTAAGGAGTTGAGGCAGCTGGATCAATTTGGGAAGGAATTCTAGTCTTCCTTCATACTGACCATGCGCGCACTAAACTACATGGCGCACATGCTGGTCTACCTGAAATCCTTTTTTTGCCAACTAGAACCTGTCATTGAGGCTATGCCGGACTCTGTCAAAGACAGTCATGGCAGACACGATCAGGTCCACTAAGATTGCCTGTCATTCCCAGAGGGAGACACATGATGCAGTGGACTTCCTCGGCCAGGGGCACCGCTACTATGATTTGCCTCAGGAAATATTCCTGGCTCAGGTGTCAGGATTGGCACCTGATGTGCGAGCAGCCATTCAGGATGCCCCCTTCTGAGGTTCTGTCCTCGAGAGATGCAGGACACAATCACCTGCCTTCAAGACAAGGGCAAGGCCTTACAGTCTGTCCTTACTATGTACCATCCCAGGTTTAAGTTCAAGCCGCCATTTCGTTGCCAGACGTCCTACAAAATGTCGGGCCCCTCTGCAGCAACCACACCTCCAGCCAAAACTCAAAGGGCTTCAGGCGTGGCTCTCCCCAACCCTCCCTCCACCTCTTGACTCACAACCTGCCCTCTATTTCCTTGGAGGAGCTAGTGGGCAGAAGGTTCGCCAGTTGCATGTCTGGGTGGGCAGCAGTCGCCACAGATTTGTGGGTCCTTCCACTGACGAGTCAGTGGCGCACTAAATCCTGGAGACTGCACCAAACAAACCTCCAGGGTTATCGCACATCCCCTCATAGGGGAGGGAATCATGGCTCTTCTGTGAAAGGAAGCTATAGAGCCCATCCTGGTAAACCTGGTGAGAAAGGGGCATTACTCACTACTTCCTGGTTCCAAAGAAAACTGGATCTGCGTCCAGTTCTGTACCTCTGCGCTCTAAACCAGTACATTCAGTACAGATTGTTTCGGATGCTGACATTCACAGATCTGCTGCTCTATAGAAGGGACAGTGGCTCTGTGCCCTGGATATGCAGGATGCCTATGTACATATCACATTTTTTCTGGCCTGGCCCACCACTGCTACCTTAGGTTCTTTTTCCAGGGGGAGCATTACCAGTTCAAGGCCCCCCCCTTTGGACTGTCCTCTGCACCTTGGGTTTTTACCATGTGCCTTGCGGTAGCGGCCCTGAGATGCCAGGGCCACTTTGTTCCCCTTACCTCAACGACTGGCTCCTGTCAGCCCTGTTGAGGGTACAACTGGAACTTTCTCTTTCCGCTACTCTAGACTTTTTTTTTTGTGCAAGTGGGGATTATGGTCAGTTACCTCAAGTCCCATCTTGCCCCCTCCCAGCATCTCTAGTTCATTGGAGCAGTGTGGGACACAGCCCAGGGTATGGCTTTCCTTCCTCAGGACAGGGCGGAAACCTTGTAGCAGCAGACTCTCTTGTGATGGCCTCCAGCAGGTGGGTCACAGCCAGGTTGGTTCTCCAGTTCCTTGGCCTTATGGCAGTGGTCATCCCCACTGTCCCCCCTGGCCAGGCTCCACATGTGCATATCACAGTGGATGCTCTGGGTGCAATGGGACCAGAGATCTGATGACCTGGACTACAAGGTGATGGTCTCCAATTTGAAGCAGTAGGATCTCCTGTAGTGGTAGGATCTCAACAACCTTACCAAGAGGGTCCCTTTCCAGTCTCCAGCCCCTGACTCGCTCTTCAGGGACGGGCTGGGGGCTCATCTGGAGACTCGTAGGACCCAGGGTCTGTGGTCTCGGTCAGAACTCTCCCTTCACATAAACTAGCTGCAGATGAGGGCAGTGCTGTATGCTCTTCAAGCCTTCCAGCACTTGCTCTGCCAGGGTCCACTATTAATCCAGTCTGACAATGTGTGTAGTCTGGTACCTCAACAAGCAAGGGGGCACTTGCTCATATCCCCTCTGCAGGGAGGCAATGTGAGTGTGGAATTGGGCAGTTCTGCATCAAATACACCTCACAGCTGTTCACTTTCCTGGTGGACCGTCTCCGCCACACCAGAGTAATGGCCCCTGAATGGAAGCTCAAGCAGGCAGTGATCGGAAACGTATTCAACCTATGGGGTCATCCAGACCTGGATCTGTTCGCCTCCCCATACAATGCAAACCTACCCACATTTTTCTTGCTTGCTCCCGGGCATGGTGTTTTTTGTCGAGACGCACCATCTCTCTGCTGGACAGGGAGATGTTTGTACACCTTCCCTCTCTTTCCAGTTCTGCGGAGGGTGCTGCTCAAGTTGGAAGCTGTGATCGCCCCATATTGGCCTTGCCAGATTTGGTTTCAGCTCTTTCAGCAGCTTGCAGTGGAGCCTGTGGTTTACCTGCCCCTCTGCCATTATCTCCTGACTCGTGAGAAGGTCATGCTTGTTCATCTGGGGTTGAGGTACCTTCATCTTCACGTGTGGCACCTTCTGACATAGCTGCATGCCATGGGGTCTCCTGTAGAGTGGCTAAAGTCCTTGTGGAGGCTAGAAAGCCTTCCACTGGGACGACTTATACTATGAAGTGGAAGCGTTTCTCCATTTTGGCCACTCCCAGAGGTTGGGGACCCCTTCTCGTGCCTT
The DNA here is from genome assembly GCA_016271365.2 of Neoceratodus forsteri. Lineage (NCBI taxonomy): Eukaryota > Metazoa > Chordata > Ceratodontiformes > Ceratodontidae > Neoceratodus > Neoceratodus forsteri. The sequence goes on along the minus strand of CM028132.1, from coordinate 345,938,460 downwards.
GTTCCCCAGGTCCTAGAATATTTTCTTCATCTCTCCGACCTGGGCCCAAGTTACTTGCTGAAGGTTCACCTATCTATTCCTGCCTACCACACCTGGGTGAAGGGCAAAGCTGTAGCTCAACTGGAGGTCTCCAAAACTTTTCTGAAAGGGAGCCTCCACCTGAAACCCCCGTTGCGCAATCCTGCACCTCCCTTGGGATACGAATTTTATTTTAGAAAAACTTACCCTGCCTCCTTTTGAACTGGCTGGTAGTTGCGATATGCGTCATTTGTCTTGGAAAGTGCTCTTTTTAGTTAGTTACTTCTGCTCAAAGGATTTCTGAGCTTCAGGCCCTGATGTGTAAGGAGCCTTATTTGATTTTTGAGACCGGGTAGCTCTGCGTACCAATTCTCAGCTTTTACCAAAAGTGGTTTCTGAGTTCACGTTGAATCGGTCCATTCAACTACCAGTGTATTACCCAAATATTCCAATAAAGGGGAAGCAATTCTGCATACTTTGGATGTTCACAGAACTTCAAACAACATGAAGTCTTGCTGTATTCTGACACTATGCAGCTAGCCCCAGCACATGAACTGCCCTGGAGAGGAAAGTGTTAACTCTGTGCAGAAGCATAGAACGTTGAGTTCGGTTTTCAAACCTCTGTCTCTAGTACTTACCAGTGTAACCATCAGATTCTTTACTCCACCTAACAGTGAAGTCGCTCCGGAGATTTCTCCTCTGCTCGGTTCGGTAGAGTTTGAATTAGCGTTCGGTTTTTAAACAGATTTATTATTTTTTCGGATTTCCAGCCTCTGTCTACAGTACAGGTAGTCTAGTAGATGGGTAGTGACTTTTGTTTTATTTAAAATCTGTGGAAATTGTTGTTCTCTGTTTCTCATTGGTCGGTCCAGTTAAGAACCAACCTTTTTGCTTGTATTTGATTGATTTTACTTTTTCTGGGATTTAGTTTGGTGTCCAGTGCTGATCAGTTTCAAAAGAACTGGACTTTTTCTGGTTCTTTTACAAAACCCGTAACACTGTTTGTAACCGATCAGTGAGTTATTACCTGGCTTAAAAGCTTTCAAGAGTAATTGTTCAGGTTGGCCACGTCTGAGAAACCCAAGAATACCAGTCCCATTGGGTTTCAGCACTGTACTGAGTGGGGAGGCCTTTGCCAAGGCTAACCCCCATCTCATCTGTTTGTCTGGGGTTTGACCACCTCAAAACAGATTACCAGATTTGCAAGAATGTTCCTAAAGCCACTCTTGAAAAAAGGTTGAGTAGGCTGAAGGAAAGGGAGGCAGAGAAGTCAGTAGATCCGAATGGCCAGCCCGGTTCAGTTGCAGCCGAACCTGAGGTGCCTACTGACCTAGGCGCTGCTTCCTCAGGCAAAAGGTCCGACTCTGAGGGGTCGGTTCCGTCAAAGGAAACCTAAGTCAGCTGGTTCGGATCCAGCACCGCATACTCCAGCTGCTGACGAGATGGCCAAAACGATTAGCATAGTTCAGTCGCTCCACCTGGTTCCGTCCGAACCAGTACCACCGGTCGGTTCGGTCTGATTAGACTCCATAGGATTACGATCCAGATGCATATTATGATGTGGAGTGGGAGGGAGACTTGAGATTATCCCGAGGATGAAGATGACTATTTTGAAGGTCTGGATGTGCCCATTGAACCAGACATCTCCCCAGACAGACCCTCCAATGTCTCCCCTCCCAGGCTTAGAGTCCCCTTCACACTTCTTGTTTTACAAGAAAGTGGCTGAAACCCTCCAGCTCCCAATGGTTGAAGCTGCTGAGGAGGAGGAAGAGCCTGATTTTGAGATGATGGATATCCCAGAGTCCAAAAGATTGTCTATCCCTCTTCACAAGTCATTGGGGAAACAAAGATTTAGACACCTAACTCCTTACTTCCTGTACATGAGAATGGACAGGAGGTATGTTATCAGGCTCAGGAACTGAGTTTTTATATAGTCATTGCAGCCATGTTGGGGTAGTGCAGGCTGCAGCCTGTGACAGGACTAACATTCCTTTGGCTTCACCCCAAAAAAAGACTCCAGGAACGTCTATGCCATGGCCAAAACACTGTATTTGGCATCTTCTTTGGGACCTGGGCAGGCTAACTATATGGCCTACACAGCCAGGTACCAGAAGTCTAGGTGGGTTACGGTTCTGGAACTGGCTAAACAGACCTCCCCTCAGCTAGCCAAAGAGCTGAAGGAGGTGGCTGCTGATGGAATTGAGGCATCCAAAGTACAATTCCACGCTGCTGTAGACTCCAGTGATGTGGCATCAGGAGCCATGGCTACATCTGTGTGTCTCGGGAGACATGCTTGTCTCAGATGTACTAGCCTTTCTCAAGATACCCAGGCTAAGGCCATGGATTTCCCTGTCGTGGGTAACTCTGTTTGGGGAACAGACAGAGGCTTACATGAAGAAAATGGATGAGTACAGGACCACTTACAGGAGTGCACAGGCCAAAGAAAGGCAAGCCACTCCTCAGAAGCAGCAGTCTAGGGGCAGAGGTAGGCCTTTTCTCAGGCCTTTTTACCAAGCCCAGGCTTCCTCTTCTTTCCCACAGAGGGGGTTCTTTTTGAGGGAGAGGCAGGAGGGGGATGAGCAGGGCTGCATCCTCTTCCCAGTCCAAGGCTCCTGTCAAGCAGACAGTGTGTCGGCCCGGGTCGACTCCCCCATTCCAGTAGGAGGCAGGCTGGCTTACTACTTCCAGGCTTGGAAGTCACTTACCTCAGAAAAGTGGGTCCTGGGGGTAGTAAGCCAGGGACTGGCCCTCTGCTTCAAAAGGTTCCAAAAACTGAGGGCCAGGTCTTTTCCACCTGCATCCATCTCGGAAACCCTTGCTCTAGAGGCAGAGGTTTCTTCTCTACTGGCTCTCGGAGCTGTAGAGAATTCCTGCTCAGCACAGGGCCAAAGGTCTGTACTCCAGGTACTTCCTTCCCCGAAAGACTGGAGTGGTGACCCATCCTAGACCTAAGGTATTTGAACAAACTCATCACAAAACCAAAATTCAAAATGGTGACTCTGGAAATAATTCTTCCCCCACTAAGGCCAGGGGATTGGCTAGCATCCCAGGACCTCAAGGATGCCTATTTCCATATTCTTGTCAGGTGCTCCCACAGACAGTACCTCGGGTTCGAGTTGCCTTCAGGCCATTATCAGTTCAGAGCCATGCCCTTCGGCCCAACATCTGCTCCAAGGGTGTTTACAAAGTGCCTTGCAGTAGTAGTTGCCTTTCTCAGAAGGCCGAATATTTCCATCTTCCCATATCTGGATGACTGGCTAATTGTAGGTCAGTCCTCAGACCAGGTCAAGTCAGCTCTACAAATCACTCCAGACTTGCTCAGATCTCGGGTTTCTTAATCTTCCAAAATCTGTTCTCGAACCAGTACAACTTTTACTTTCATAGGAATAGAATTGCATACTATCCAAGCAAAGGCCTTCCTCCCTCTGGCAAGGGTAAATGCCCTCACAGATCTTGCTTCCTCTTTTCGACCTCTAGTCTCTTGCCCAGCATGGCAGTTTCTTCAACTCCTGGGCCACATGGCAGCTTCCACTGCAGTGGTGCAAGGAGCCAGATTTCAGATGAGGGACATTCAGTTCCACTTAAGGTCTTTCTGGTCTCGGAAAAGACTCACCAAATTGATTCCAGTGACTCGGACTCTGGTCCAAGCTCTCCAGTGTTGGCTGGACCAGGACAACCTCAGACAAGGTGTTCCATTTCTCTCTCAAGTTCCTTCAGTAGTCGTAACTACAGATGCTTCTCTTCTAGGCTGGGGAACCCATTTGGGAGCCCTCATGGCTCAGGGGGTTTGGTCTCAACAAGAGTCTCTCCTTCATATCAATCTGCTGGAACTCAGGGCAGTTTTTCTGGCCCTCCAGGCCTTCTTGGAATCGGTCAGGGGCAAGGTGGTGCAGGTCAGGACAGACAGCACCACCACAATGTGGTACATCAGCAAGCAGGGAGGCACTCGGTCCACGGCCTTGTGCACAGAAGCCATGAATCTGGTCTCTAGCCTATTCCCTTCAGACTTCCCTGATTGTCCTTTCCTGAAAGATGAATTACTATGTATTGGCAGATGCTCTGAGCAGAATCTCCCAGGGACATCACGAATGGTCCCTGGACCCTCCAATTTTTCAGGTCATCTTCACCAGATGGGGCATCCCAGAGATGGATCTTTTTGCAGCCCTGGACAATCAACAACTTCCTCTGTTCTGTTGCAGACCTTCGGTCCTGGGGACTGTTTCTCTGGATGCTCTCATTCTGGATTGGAAGGGCAGGTTTCTCTACCTTCCCTCTGTTATTCAGAGTCCTGATCAAAATATGATCGCGACCCTGCACAGTGATACTGGTGTCTCCAGATTGGGCCAGACAGCCTTGGTATCCTCTATGCTGTCTCTGGCGGTGTGTCGTCCCCTGTCTCTTCCCAAGAGATTGTCTCCTAACCTCCTCTCAGGGGAGGATCTGGTACCCCCAATCTCCAGTCTCTCGACCTCAAGGCCTGGCTCCTAGTTAGAATATGCAGGCCTGTATCTTTCTCAGGGAGTTCTGGATATTTTGAAGGTTTCCAGGAAACCTTCCACTAGAAAGATTCGTATTTCCAAATGGAAAAGATTCAGCATTTGGTGTCCTCAGAAGGGTATTTTGCCTGATTAAGACATTGCGACAGCCTTAGATTCTCTGGTTCACCTTAATGGTCTAGGCCTTAGGCCTGCAACTCTGAAGGTTCACCTAGCAACTCTCTGCTTTCCTTTAAGCAGGGAAGGGCTCTTCCCTGGCATCTCATCCTGTTTTCTTTTAGCAAGTTCCCCAAAGGTCTGGTTCATATGAACCCTCCCTTTCAAGAGCCTACTCTGGTTTGGGATCTTCATGTCTGCAATGCTCTGCTTATGCAGCCACCCTTTGAACCTCTGGCTTCGGCTGAGCTTAAGTACTTGACCTGGAAAACTCTGTTCTTGGTAGCCATTACTTCTGCCAGGCGGATTAGTGAATTACAGGCCCTGTCAGTTGATCCTAACTTCATCTTCTTCCATAGGGATAAGGTGGTACTAAGAACCATTAGGTTCTTGCCCACAGTGGTGTCAGATTTTCATCTGAACCAGTCTCTCTCTTCCTGTGTTTTTGACCATTCTTCAGGGGAAAGAAGGTTGCACAGTTTGGATGTTAAAAGGGCTCTTGGTTACTACAAAGAGCATACTAAGGCACATAGGCATGACTGTCTCCAATTGTTTCTCACTTATGGTGAAGTGGGGAAAGGTAAGCCTGCTACTTAAAACTATTGCCAAGTGGATTGTCTCTTGTATCCAATTTTGCTATGCCAAATTGGGCAAAACACCCCTTCCAGGCCTGAGGGTTCACTTGACTAGGGGTATAGCTGCCACTCTGGCGGTGGCCAGAGATGTACCCTTGTTAGAAATCTGTAAACAAACCACCTGGAAAACAGTCCATACATTCACCAAGCATTACTCTCTGGACATCCAGACTAGGAGTGATGCTAGGTTTGGCACAGCAATACTGCAGAGCCTGTTCCCAAAGTAGGTTCTGCATTCCCTCCTAGGGGAACTGCTTGGTAGTCTGCATATTGTCAGAATAAAGCAAGACTTCATGTTGGAAGAAAAAATTACTCGCCATAGTAATGTTTTTTCTAATGGAGTCTTGCTGTATTCTGACCCCCCCCCCCACAGAACCTAGTTTTTGGAAAGTGGGTTGGCAGGTACAGTGTTGCACCTCAGGGGTGTACCTTGTACCTCATCGTCTTAAGGGTGGGGTAGTTGTTCTGAATGTTATGTTTATATTTTCACTACCTTTTTTCTTGGGTTCTCGACTTGAGATTTTTAGGACCCCAATTGTTGCCTTTGGCTTTTAGTAAACAGTTTCCATGTTTAGTACTAGTTAGTTTGCTCTTAAGAATCTGACGGTTACACGGGTAAGTACCAGCGACTCGTTTGAAAATCGAGCTCAACGTTCTATGCTTCTGCATAGAATTAACTGTTTCCTGTCCGGGGCAGTTCAAGTGCTGGGGCTAACTGCATATTGTCAGAATACAGCAAGACTCCATTAGAAGAAACATTACTATGGTGAGTAATTTTTCTTTGCGTTACTACACTAACCGGACAAAGACTGTCTGGAAATCGGATCAACTTTTGTGTCGTTTGCATCCAAGAGACAGGGTGTTGCAGTTTCCAAATGGGTCTATTCAGGTGGTTGGCAAACTGCATCATGTTTTGTTACCAGAAGTATGGTAGCCCCTTTCCAGGTCAGGTTAAGGGGCATTCTGCTAGAGGCATTGCTGCTTCTGCCGCTTGTTTTTACAAATGTCAGCCATGGACATCTGTGTGGTGGCCACTTGGAGTTCCATCCACACTTTCACCAAACATTACAGCCTGGACATTGCTTCTAGGTGCAGGGCAGGTTTTGGACTAGCTGTTCTACAGGGCCTTCTTGTCATAATTCCTCTGCCCTTTTAGCAGACCTTTCCTACTGCCCGTGTTTAGTTCTCTCTGATTCATACTGCTTGGGACTCGGTCCTCAAGGTGATTACCTATTGCAAGAGCCCTCTTGAAGTAATAACAGTACAGTTATGTTAGAACTTACTGTAACAGATGTTAGAGGCTCCTGCAGTAGGTAACCTTTTTCCTCCCTCCTTCCCCCATCTTCTGTTGTTCTTATGGGGTGTGTTTTTTTTTTTTTTTCCACTCCAGGATCCTCCTTTCCATTCTCTTGTAGTTGGTAGCACATCCGCCTCTGGACCAGAGGGTCGTGGGTTCTCGTCCCACACTGGAATTGAACTTGCACCTAAAAATCGCTGGCATCAGAGTGCAGTATTGGGGGGTGCTGTACTGCTGGGGTGTGCCGTCCTTCGGATGAGACGTTAAACAGAGGTCCCTTCTGCCCGTCCTGGTGGGTGTCCAGGTGGGAGTAAAAGAACCCAGGGCACTCTTCGCAAAGAGTAGGGAACATTCCCGGTGTCCTGGCCAACATTCCCCTTCCCATAAACCAGTTCATGCAACTATCCAGGCCGTGTGTGGGTGGTGATGCGCGATATTGCCACCTCCACACATTCAGTCACTTCACTACTAGTCTAGCATTGCTTGTAAAGCGCTTTGGATGTATGAAAAGCGCTATATAAATGCTGATTCTTCTTCTTTCTGGAGGTCTCCAGTGGGAGAACTGGAAGGCGGGCGTAGGGGCCACCCACTAAATATAGTGTCACGTGATGTCGAGTGGCTGGTCCCTCTGTCAGGTGGGTGGTCCTGTTCCGCCCGCCCTGGTCAGACATTGCTAGCTAAAGTTTCCACATGGTTCTGACTCCAGGGGGTGCAGTCCTCAAGGTGATTACCTTCTGCAAGAGCCTTTCTAAGATTTATTGTTACAGTAAGTTCTTAAAGTAACTGTGTTTTATCTTACTGGGTCATGGACAGTAGAAGGCATTCATGCCCATTAATTCCATCCACCTGCATCAGCAGGTCCAACTAGTCCCTTCATCTAATAGAAAATATCAAGTCTCCTCTTGAATGTATCCAAGCTTTGACTTTCCACTGTAGTCTTGGGTAGACTATTCCACAACCTACCAGTTCTTTGTAAAAAGAAATGTATCCCTTTTTTTTTTTTTTTAAGCCACAGTATCAAATTTTAGTGTAGTTTGTACTCAAACCCTCGGGCTTTTCCTGGACCCCCCCATCTCTCCATTAGTTCTGCCTTCTGTATGATTTTGTACATTACAAACAAATCTCCTCTGATTCTTCTCTGTTCCTAGCAAGTTCTAATCGCTGTAACCTAGCATCCTATTGGAGTCCATCCATTTAATTCTCTAAGTATCTTGGTTATTCTGTGCTGGACTTTTCCACACTCTACATCTAGTCTCAAATATGGGCTTCACAAGGGAGATGCATAGTACAGATGTGGCCTGATGAATGTCTTGTACAGAGGCATAATACAGGCTGTAGAGCCTTTAGAAAGGCCATCTTCATGTTTATCATGAAGTTAGCTTTCTGTATTTTTGTACAGTTCCTTCCCAGAGGTATGAGAGGGCAGGTCACCGGGAGACAGGCAAGCCTGTTCGTGGGGCTTCCTGTTTATAAATAGTTGAACATTTTTTTTACACTAAATTGGAAAGATGGACAATTGAGAATGAGATGCACTCTACTCGCAAGGAGTTTCCCAGTGCTCCTTTTGAAGTTCCTGCCCTTAGTATCTCAATATTGTATCTACCAGTCTGCTTGCTGAAGCCAGCCTTGGATGCTGGCCATGCACTCCATACACAAGTCTCCCTGTTCTCTGCGGCACTGTAGACATAACTTCTGTAGCAGGGATTCTAAACTTCAAGGATATCTTTCATTAGCCCACACCTATGGAACTATAGCTGTTGGGCACCAGGACCACATGGACACTTCAGTTTACTAGGGGCTGCCTACGATGACATCCTACGTCAACATTCTCTATATGAACATGGGTGGCCCCTCTTCTTTCCTCGGTTCTTCTTCCCCTGTTGAGCATATTTGCTGGACTCCACAGATGCCACCGCTAGTCAACTGTGCAATCTTTGATTTTCTAAGTTTTATTATTTTTCTCACACTAGTAGCCATCACTTTATTTTAAAACTGTCTGCTTCGGCAGCGAGTTCCACCAGACCACCCACAGCTGTTGAAGGCCTGTTGATGGGGCTGCTGTCTTTCCCCTATTGATGTCTCAAGTCCTGCAGCTCAGACTTCAGAACCCTCAAGGTCTGCTGGCCGTGAGTTCCATCAGACCACCTGCAGCTGGCAGTGGCCAGTCTACAGGGTTCCAGTCACCCCCGTCAACGTAAGGCACTCCTGCAGTGCAAGCCACAGTCAACGTGCAGATGATGCTGTCCTCCTTTGAAGATAATACAGTACCTTATACCTCCTCCATGACACCTGGGCATGTGTCCTAACTTCATTCCTTGTGGCCTTCAAACCTATTGGTGAAGATCAGGAATACGACCCACTAACTTTATATTTCCTGTTTGAGACAGGCTTATGATGTATTACTGTGACTCATGGCATAGAATGTGTTTTTGCATGCAAAATCAATAAAGAAAGTTTAAAAAAAAAAAAAAAAATATAACCCTGTCTTCATCTTACTAGAGGAAGATGTGGACAGGTCTGGCGAGTCCATTGTGTACTCTGAGGTCTCCTGAAGACCCCTCCATCACTTCTATGATGAAGCCGCTCCAGACTGTCGTGGAATTTTTATTTTTAGTCTTCGGTAACCGGGTTTGATTCTTAGGAGCAAGACATCACTAGGAGAGACTTGTTAGTTTCTAGCTCTATTGGATTTATCACCTCTTGTCATTCCTCCTCTATTGGCTGCACTAGAAGATGCCATTGTGGCTGCTTGACACAGAGCAAGCTTGATCCCTGCCATGTCCAGAAAGGCAGACGAGCTGTCCCAGGCTCCCTCAGAAAAGCCCTGTTTTGCAGGCCAACCTGAGGCTGATCCAGTGGCGATGAAAGCAGCTTATGATGGGGTCTGAGGTTCCTAAACATCTTGGTTTCTCCCCACCGATGCTAGAGAAAACTCGACCTCATGGGAAAGGGAACCTTTGCCTCTGCCACACTGGGCCTCAGAATAGCAAATTATCAGGCCCATATGGTCAAGATACCAGAATACTCTCTGGAAAAAGGCTAAAGCAGCAGCCAAGTCCCTCCCAGAGGGTTGCCAGAAGTGGGAGATGCTCAAGATCCTCCAGACTGGGGCTGATGTGGGTAAACGCTTTGAGGTCTGACACTTCAGATGCCTCTGCCACAGCATTTGCGGCCGGCATCTGCCTAAGAAAGCATTTTTGGTTGAGTATATCAGGACTTGTTAGTTATGTCCAGCAGTCCATTCTGAATGCCCCTTTCAGAGGATAGAAACTTTTTGGGGCAGATGTGCAGGATATCCTCTCTGACCTGCAAGTCTCTGCAAGGACTTGAAGGTCAGTCCATTCCCTCTACCACACACAACAGCGGAAGGCAGAGGGTGCCCTTTCACAGGGCAACCAATAGACCTAGGTTGGGGGCCCAGCAACAGAGCAAAAGTAGAACAGCTTTATTGGTCCCAACCTCCTCCACGGGTTCCCAGTCCAAAGCCTCTAGAAGAGGTGTAGCTTCAGCTGCTGGATCTGCTTCAACATGACTCCTTATTAGACCCTCACCCAGGGTCGCCTCTTCCTCCATCTGGAACAGCGGAGAGAGGTTACAACAGATGCTTGGGACCTTCTGTTAACAGAACAGGGCCATGTTCTAGAATTTTTGTAGTTGCCTCCAGACCTACCACAATTCCCTCAACTTAATCTCCAGACCACATACCAGTGTTATTTGAGGAAATACATACGCTGCTGCACAAGAGGGCCATAGAACCAGTTCCCTGGGATTCTGTTCTCACTTCATCCTAGTCCCCAGATCCACAGGGGACGTATGGTCCATTTTGTATCTGAAGGAACTGAACTTCTATATTCAGTACAAGAAGTTCAGAATGGTCACTCAGCAAGGCCTAATGCCCCTGCTGCAAAAAGGGGACTGGATATGCTCCCTGGACATGCAGGATACTTGCCTGCAGATAGAGGCTTGTCCACGCCACAGGAAGTACCTCAGGTTTCTGTTTCATGGGGAACACTACCAGTTCAGGGTATTGTCCTTTGGCTTGTCATCTGCGCTGCGTGTGTCTACCAGATGCTTGGCAGTTGACAGCAGCTCTCTGGAGAGAGGGACTGTATGTCTTCCCATGTCTAGATAACTGGTTGCTTTTTAAAGCTGTCCAAGAAGCACACCCTAGCACATACCAGACAGCTATTCAACGCCTAGCGATCACGGTCAATCTGCCAAAGTCCGTCTTGACCCTTGTCGGTGTCTGCAGTACATGGGGGCAGTACTGTACACTGCTCAGGGCTTAGCCTTCTTGCCCCAGGACAGGTCGGAGCACATCCTAGCGCAGGCCCAGTTGCTTTACAACAGCAGGTTTGTCGCAGCCAGGACATTCCTGAGACCGCTGGGCCTGATGGAAGCAGCCATTGTCCTAGTACCCCTGGCCAGGCTGCAAGTCCTAGTAACTATTTTGGCAAATGCAAACATAGTTTGAAAATACAAGCAGACATACCAAAATAATCACTATTCCATGAGGGCACCACTCCTCTTAATATACACACCCACTCCATCTAATGCTTTCAGATACGTGTGTGTGTGTGTGTGTGTGTGTGTGTGTGTGTGTGTGTGTGTGTGTGTGTGGTGGGAGAGACAGAAAATCATTTAAAAAAATGTTCAGATATACATATGGCTATGTGCTGAGCCCATGAGCAGCATGGTGTACTGTCCAAAGTCCAGAACAGAATGTTCACGACATCCAGACCCTCTAGAGGGAGAGAATACCATGCACTACCATTCTTGGTGCACTAAGTGTGTTAACCTACAGTATGATAGACATTTCTACAGCTTATTTAGAAACTGTAGGACTGGATAACTGGCACCAAAACAAGCACCTTAGAAAACCAGTAACATTGGGGCCATTTCTGACCCTTCCCAAAAAGCATAAGAGGAAAATTTGTACTACTGAACACAATGGAAAAGCATTTTAAGTTTCCTATGTTCTGGTTGGGTGCAGTGCTTTCTAAAACCCCTAGGGCTTAATAATTTAAAAGTTTAAAGTCTCAAACAGATAATTGGGGGGGTTTAAAAGCAAGTCAAGGCAGGGTATCTAAAATTGATATCAAAAGAAAATGACCCCTCCACAGCTCTTAGGGCCATGGTACTCTCCCATCCTAATAAGAGAAAACGATAGCACAGGGGAAAAGTTAGTGTCTTCATCCTCCGGTTCATGCCCTAGCATGTACTGGAACATGGGCCCGGCACCACTTCATCGCCCCGCCAGGGTTATTAAACAAATGGATCTTTCCACTATGCAAGGTTTTAGTAACTTCTGTCCATAAGCTGCTTCAGTGGTGGATAGAACCCAGCAGTTTGCCAAAAGGGATTTCCTTTACCATGGTCTTATTCCTCTCAGCAGATTTTGCCACAGATGTTTCGGGGGGGGGGGAGACATCTGGGTCCTCAACAGACACAAGGAACATGGATCAAAGTGGAGACCCCCCTATACACACACACACACACACACGTACATATGTACATATATATATTAATTTATATATTATAAACGTCTTGGATATGAGGGCCGTTCTGTATGCTGTGCAAGCCTTCCAGAACACTGTCCCCACAGGCCATCTGCTGGTATAGACTAACATCAGTGTAGTACACTACATCAACAAGCAAGAGGAGACTCATTCTTAACCCCTGTGCAGGGCAGCGATGAGGGTTTTGTACTAGTCACTATAACGCAGTCTAGAGCTGTCTGACATCCATGTTCCAGGCATCCATAAAATCCTGTAGACAAGCTAAGCAGGTAGCAGTTGAGGATGCATGAGTGGGAGTTGCGACCTGTTACAGGTGGGCTTGCCCAGAGCTGAACCTTTGTGTCCCCATTCAACACAACTGTCGCGTTTCTGCTCGGCCCCCACTTAGAAAAAAAACTTCATCTGCGTGCTTGATTCCTGAATACATAACAGTTGTGAGAATTGGAGTATCTGAAGGTGGCTGACATCCTGGTGGCTGCCAGGAAACTTCTACCAGAGCCACTTATTCAATGAAGTGGAAGTGGTCTGCATTGTGGGTCGCTTCTCATCACTTAGATCCCTTCACTTTCCCAGTGAATCAGGTTTTAGAGTATTAATTGTCCTTGTCGGATGCAGGACTGCAATACTCTTACCAAAGTGCACTTGGCTGCTATTCCAGCTTTTCATGTGCCTGTACGGTGATTCAGCAAGAGCTAGCCCATATGTTCTTGAGGGCCATCTTGCATTTATTTATTTATTTATTAAACATCAGTTTAGAAACCTTTGAGCCAGAGGCTCATTTACAAAGGTACCTCATCACAAAGAGGACATCAGAACAGTAGTACAAGGGACACAGTACTTACAAACAAAAAAGTTACAGTTCAATTACAATTTTGTTACAATAGAATACAATCTCCAACGAAGCAAAAGATAACAAAAGGTGCAAACTTATGGTCGGGGAGAGCTGGTGGAGTAGAAGGAGGGAGATAATCCATCCATCTCCCTGTATATTTTCTGAGCAATCCAGTCCAGGGGAAGCATTGCTTCACTCTGGATGTGCATCAAATTTTGCGTGTTATGCACTGAACTAGAGGTTAGAAAGTCCTGTTCTTTCATTTGCCCCGGGGAAAGGGCACTCCTATTTCTAAGCAGTATTTGTCCAAATGGTTGGCCAACTGCATTCTTTCCATGCTACTGGAAGTATGGCAAGAACCTTCCAGGAGTCCATGGCCATTCTACCATGGCTGCCTCTGTAGCGTGTTTCTGTAGCATTTCACCTGTGGAGATCTGCGTTGCAGCCACTTTTGAGTTCAGTCAGCACTTTCACCAAGCTCTAATGTTCGGCCATCGCCTCTAGGCACAGAGCCAATTTTGTCTTGGCAATGTTACAAGGCCTTCTTTCTTGTGTGTGTGTTAGCCTCCACTCAGTCTGCCAGTAATGAGGTTTGGGAACTGCTTGGTACTCCTATTTGTGATAGCCTGCTGCAAGAGATTCCCCCGAAGTAAGATATTACAGTAACAATTGCTCTTCAAGGGGATCTCTTGCAGAAGACTGCTTTTTCCCTTCCCTCCTTCTCCCTTGGCCCTTTTCCCTGCTCTGTGTCTTCTCCAAGAGGAGACCTTAACATTGTTTCTTTGAACCTCTAACTCCTCCTCTTCTGTTCCCTCGGCTGGGTATTCTGGGGGCTGCTCACCTATATAGGGTTATTGACGTCTGAGACTGACAGGGGGCTGCACCCCCTTTCGTAGACTGCAGTCCAGCACTAGGACCACAAACTTTCTAGCTAGCAGAGTCCTACATGTGATGGCCTGCTGTAAGAGATCCCCTACTGTTACGGTAAGTTCTTGCATAATTGTACTTTACAAGAACTTAACAGTAAATCTTTGGGGGAAATCTTCATCAGGCCATGCCATCCCACCCTCTGTCCCCCTTTAGACTCAGAGCTTCTATGCTTGTGTGTGTGTGTGTGTGTGTGTGTGTGTGTGTGTGTGTGTGTGTGTGTGTGTGTGTCTCTCTGGAGTACCTGCTGTTTCTTTAGCTCTCTCCTGGCTCCCTAAAGGGAGGTACTTGGAGCATGAGTCTCTGGCAGGGAACTTAGGAGGGCTGCCCATGTTTATATAGTGGATGTTGTCGTGGGAAACGCCTAGTAGACTGCTAGCAAAAAGGCTGCCGCGTGGTCCTGGCACCTGATAAAGTGCCATTGGTGTGGCCTGATGGAGAGTCTATATTACGGTAAGTGCTGACGTTACTACTTTTTGGGGACCCAACAAGGATAGCATGTAAGGACCCATAACTTGCACCATGAATTTAAAGCAGTATATTTGATAGGTGGCAAAAATGTCATAGTTTTTATTTTACTTTTTTAGCAAAACAGCATCTTTGAATCATCCTCCGTGTTCTTTTTCTCAGATATTGCTAAAGCAGCTTTTATAGCTAATTTTGTAATAAATGACTCCTCATTAAAGATGGCCGTCACTCACAATGTGCTGAAGTTACCTGTTTAATCTATACGCAAGATTCATACTATTGATCTATTAGGATGGTGCTACCACATGTTGCTGATAGTAAATGGCACAGCACCGTACCAAGATATTCAGCTCATTGTACCCAGTAGCTCTGTATGACATTTGAACCATCCATTGCTTATCCTGATACAAAATGGCTGCCCAGGGTATGAGTTTTTAACTTTAAAACAGAAACTTAAGATTCGTTTTCTTGGTTCAAGAACGAAAGAAAATGTGAAGAACAATGTAATTGTTTTTCCCCTGATGAGCATTACTGAAAAAGCTTTGGTTACTAACAGATACTGCTGTAGCAGTTGGATAATTTTTCTTAGATTTCCAGTTTTATGCTTTTCAGCAGTTCTGGCTTGCTGTGTTTTTTAAATCTATATAGGATTTGTCATTTCTAGCAAGGGCTGTCCGCCCCCACCCCCTTGCTGGCTGTGAAGTAAACCACTGTATAGTTCCCCAAGGAGGAGCCTAGCCATGGAACATCCAAGACTTGTGAGAATCTGTCAGGGACCTAATACACAGTTGCATTTGGGTGTGATTGCTTTGGGGGCATACAGGCTCCTGTACTGCCACCCACAGAATTGCCATGCTTTACAAATAGTTAACATTTGCAGTGTTGGTGTGACAATTTGTTTTCTGTTTTGTTTTACTTAAGCTCGTTCAGTTTTCACATTTTGAATAAATGTTTTAGCTTGGGTGTCCTCTCTTTGGTTTCATTTTCTTTGATGTGCACTCCAGCCTGAAAGCCTTTGTATTGGTGGTGTCCCCAGACCATGGGCTATCCTAGACTTATCTCAGGATTACACCTAAACATGGATTGTGCTCGGAGAACCGTGATGTGCTACAACTGGCCCATCAGGGTGGCTCGGCTAGCTCTTACTTTCCCTTTTATGCTGCTTCCGTATTCTCCTTGTCTGTGTCGGGCAGAGATCTCCTAAACTCCAAGAAAAGGATAGCAGTCCTGGAGGCTGACTGACTCAAAGCACTTTTTGTAAGTGTATGAAGAACAAGTTAACACCTGATTGCACTAATGAGCCCCATCCCTTTAAGTTGATAACTTCATGCTCAAGAGTGTGGCCTGTACCTGAGGAGCCCTGGCTTTTTAAAGCCCATAGTGGTGACATAATGCATACCTCGTCTAGTTGTATGCCGAGAGTGGCAGCCATGACTTTCCAAGTTCTTCAGTTCTTGTATTTCTTTCAGTGAAATGTGTTGTTCTATTCTCTCCCCCCCCCCTCCCCCAAACTCCAGCCTAAGAAAAGAGAAGCTTCTCGCCCCAGGAATCCTTCAGAATATTTGACTAATGCAGTGATGCCAACTGGGTTCAGCTGCCCTGGAGGTGGTTTATGCTGATGATGCCAGGAAAATTGGCCTATTGGGGTGCAGTAAGGGTGCTCCCTGGAGCTGCAAGTCGGATTCATTTCTCCACCAACTGGCCAAGTCTGCCCTGAGGGCAGGCTTTCTCTTCACTTGAAGCAAATATTTTTCTTAAGTCAGTGTTTTTCTGTAAGTTGTGCTGCCTTTTAGTGGGTTTTTTGGGTTGTATTTTTGAGTGTTTCCATGGTTCCTTTTGGTTCCCTGGAACCACAGTTTCTCCCTTCATAGTGATTTTCCTTTGCAGTTCCTGTGCACTTTTCTCTGTTTAAATACTGCTTCTGAGGTAAAAAAAAAATGCAGTGTTTGTATTTTTTGTGTTCTTTCTTTATTGCTTCCCCCACTGCCTGGGCTTCCATGCAAGGCCTCTACTCCCTGCCTGAACCTATCGCTCCTGCTTCCTCCTTGAGACCCAGAGCAAGTCTAGCCCCTGGGTCACCCCAGGCGCGGTCTGCTCTCCTGTGGCAGCCTTTCTGGAATTAGAGGCCTACCTGAGTGTCTGGTTGGCCACGGGTCCCCTGGAGCAGTGGGCTGGTGTTGGGATGTGGGCCTGCCCCAGGCATCCTCATCAGCTCTACTGTGCCATGGAGGGGTTTTCTCTGAAGTTTCCCCCAGGAGTGCAGCAGTGCAATGATATCGTGGCATGACTCTGCAGACGTCTGCTGCACTCCTCCCACTCGTCAGTCCAGGTGTGTGTAGTGCCTCCAGCCACCACCAGGTGCTGCTACTTCGCTGGATCCTGCCCCAGGGAGAGGAGTGCTGTCAGTTGGACACTCTTACCTCTCCTTCCCCTGCCGGTGCCTGTGCTTGTTCCTGAACCTGGGTTGCTGGCTTGGCACAAGGTGTGGCATCCAGCATATCAACCCTTACTGGGCCAGTGGCTGTTATATTTTAGTAATTTTAGAGTTTAAGGGAACGGTTTCCTGTACACTTTTCCTTTATTTTTCACTTCAGGGAACTCTTTCTAATGGTTCCTCAGTGTTTGGGAACTGACTGAAAATGTTTCCTTTTCCCTTTAGGGAACCAGCATTTTAAGGTCTTCCGAGAAATTGGCATGTTGGACCTTAATGGACCCAGTGGTTTTAAAAATTGTATTAAGTGCTCTAAAATAGTGGTCAAGGCAGATGGCCACGGCCTTTAAAGAGCAGCTTCCTACTAGTAGTACTTACCCCCCCACCCCCGTGGTCGATAATTGACCTTTACAGCAGTGCTCTGATGAAATTTGGCAAGTTAATTCCATTGTAGTGAAAAGTTATTTCCTCCATAAAATTAGATTCTAGGGACATGGATATGAAGTTCAATCCACACTTCTTGGCAGGTACATTGCTGCTTTAAGATGGTCTGGAAGGTCTTCAGGCTGGCTCCTCCCACCCACCCGGGTGGTAAGACCCTTTGCTCAACCCCATGACGCCAGATTTTCCTTACCGCTTGGAAGCTCAGGCTCCCTCCCTCAGCGCTCACGCGTTTTGTAGGCCTGGATTCTGTTTCTTTGGATTTTTGCCCTAAGATTATTTTAAAACTCACTCTAGTTTGGTCTTCATATATCGTGGTTGCGATGGAAAACTAGTCCATCCCCGAGTTCTGCCAGTGCCCTTGCGGGCAGATGTCCTGAACAGACTCCCACGCCACATGCATTTTCTCCCTTGGGCACTACCACAATCCGCAGGCTTGCATGTGTCTCTCCTTCTCTGTCGGTGCTCGAGGACCACGCTGCTTGACTTCAACTAGGGTGACCTGAGAAGAGGTTCCCGCCGGTTAAATCGAAGGAGGCCCGTTGGGTGGTGTCCGGTGGCGGGCTCCGTGGAACAACGCGAACAGCTTACGGCCCTTGAGGAGGAAGAGGTGGCCCAGGTCGCTGCGAGCTCCTCCTCGGCCTCTGCTTTTATTCTGCTCCCCCTGGGTTCCTACTATACGGCTTCCTTTCAGAATCTTTCTCAGACCCTCTCGACTAGAGAGGCTTCTTCTGGATCTTTTGCCACTCGATCCAAAAGACGGATCACAAAGGTAAGTCCCAGCATCAACATTCTTGTGATTGTCTTCTTTTGACTTCGGTCAAGGTGGCGGCCTGGGCCGCTGTTCAGACCAGCTTGCCGAGACTCCTGTCGACGAGGCAGAGATCTATCTCGAGCCCACCAACAGGTTGTCGACCGAAGAAGCTGACATTTCTCTCCCAGTGACACTGGTACCCCCCCGGTGCCATCTGAGGACTTGACTCTTGAGCCGAAGTCTCCGGCCAAGGACGCTGAACCGGAGGATCAGCGGGTTTCCCCAGCTCCTTCCTCGACCCATCATAGACGGTCAGTCTTGGTCTTGATCCTCTTCCGCATCGGGTTTGTCCCGCCAAAGGAGTCTGTCCTGGTCCCTGCATCTCAGATAGTGACGTCGCCACTTGTCGTCCTCTTCCTCGGCTGAGGAGAGGGCTTTGATGCAAGTTGCGCCGACGTTATGAGGACCTTATGTGGCGGCAACTTATTTTGGCTAGTGGTCAGCTTGCGCCGGCTCCCATACCTGTTATTAAGTGGGTGTCGCCTGATCAGCCAAAGCAGTCTCCCACCCCTGGTTCCTAGATTGAGGAGCCAGCGCCGATTTCTCTGCCTAAACCGGCTGCTCCACCCATAGTGGTGGAACCCCCGTCTTCTCAACCGAAAACTGGGGTGCCGATCAAGGATTCTCATTCGTGCCAAAGCTTGCTTCACAGGTTGTCGGGTCACTCACCCCCGACCGTCCTCGGTAAGTGGAGAGTGGCTCAGGTGGTCAGCAGCTGTTTGCAGACTATTCGGAGCCTGATTCCTTGCTATATTCTTGGCCAGTCGACCTGGAATCTTCAGGGGTCTGTTGGTGGATGAGACCATCCTCGTTTCTGGGTATCCTTAGACTCAAAGTCCACTGGGATGAAGCTCGAACCCGTGCAGAAACTGGCCAAATACCCTTGCACAGAAATCCTGGGGGGGGGGGATTCACCCTTGGAGGCCTTCCCAGTGGCTGAGGCCATAGTGGGCCTGGCCCTGGAGCTCTGGCAGCGGCCAGCCTCTTGTACTGCACCTTTAGCCAGGATTGCCTGCAAGTATGCAGTCCCTACTGGCTCCCTCTCCTGTTTCTCTGAGCACCCCTCGGCCGAGGGGTTGGTGACCGATTGGTGTATTCCGGTGCTCCAGAAATGCTAGGGACGTGGACATGCCCCCGGACAAGGAGTCCAAAAAGTTGGACTACTCGGGGAGGAAAGTGTGTGCTGCTGCCTCCTTGGGCCTTCATCAGGCTAGTGTGGCTGTTCTGATGGCACACTTCTCCCACGCCCTTTTGGGCTTCCTGGATGAGGTGTTTCCTCATCTCCTGGCTGACCTCCAGACTACAGTCAAGCAGGTTTGGGATCAGGAAAGGGCGGTGGCTAAACAGCTCCAGACTGTTCTGGATGTCTGATTCTTGTGCCCGGTCAGTAGTGGCTGCAGTAGCCATGTGCCGCAGGGTTTGGCTGCAGATCTCTACCTTCAGTATGGATACCCAGCACAAGCAAGCAGATGTTCCCTTTTTGGGCACAAACTTGTTTGGGCCCAGGGTAAATGGCCACCTCCTGTGGATCGAGAAGTCCAATGCTACCTTGGACTCTGCATCTGCCCAGAAGGACAAAGGGTGCCATCCGCAGCATAAGCCCTTTCGTCCTTCTGCTCCTGTGGCATGTCTGGCCCTGCAACATCAGCAACAGGGCCAGCAGGCTCATTCTTGGTGCCCCAAGGCCAAGTCTTTCGCTTCCTCAGTTAGGAAGCCCGGAGGTAAAGGTCTGGGCAGCCCCTCTGCTGGTTCTTCCTCCAAGCCTGCCCAGTGACTGGTTACGGGGTGCCACCCCAACCAGTCGCACCTCCCCTGGGTCCCCCCGTGGGGGGCCGGCTCAGCCACTTCCTTTCTGCCAGGTTCACTATCCCCACGGACCGCTGGGTGCTGAAGGTGGTCAGCAGGGGTCTGCCTCTGGAATTCGAGCAGACTCCTCCTTTTCGAGCCTGCGCCCCATGGGGGGGGCACTGGACCGCAGCCTCTGTCGGCTCACCAAGACAGCCCTGCTCCTTCAGAAGGGGTAGTCGGCGAGGTGGTGGATCCTCCTCCTTGCTTAGGGTTTGTGTCCAGGTACTTCCTGGTCCCAAAACTGCCGGGGGTCTGGCGCCCCATTCTCTATCTGCATGACCTGAACAAGTTCCTAAGGTCACGCACCTTTTGGATGGTCACTCTGGCCCAGATCATACCATCCCTGGAACTAGGTGTGTAGTTCTGCTCCCTGGATTTTCAGGATGTGTTCTTTCACGTCTCAATCCATCCTTCCCATCAGCGGTTCCTCCGCTTTCAAGGAGAGGGAACCCTTTACGAGTTCTGGGCCATGCCCTTCAACCTTTCTTCGGCTCCCAGGGTCTTCACGAAATGCATGGCAGTGGTGGCAGCATTATAGGGTCTCTGTTAGTTGATCAGTTGCTTTGACGACTTAAAATCTCAACAATAGGTATGAAAATATCACTCCCATGCAAGTCAATGGGGCATGCTCACGAAGTTCGTTTTGCGACATCACAAAACGGGGCTGCATGGCCCAGTGTGGGGGTGTGTTTTCAGACTAGGAAGTCTGTCTTTTTCGGGAGTATGCCGAAATCTAATTTTATGGAGGAAATAACTTTTCACTGCAATGGAATTAACTGCTCAAATTTCATTAGAGCACTACTGTAAAGGTCAGTTACTGACCATGCGGGACCCTTAGTAGGGAGCTGCTCTTGAAGTTCAGGTCTAGCCCATATTTTTACTAACACTGAATTTTGAACCAAACTTTGTTCTAAAAGTTAGGAAAAGAGCCAGAAGGCTAGAAATGATGACTTCAGTCTACCTTCCCTCTAGTAAAACTTCAGAAGAGGGGTCCTCCTCGTGAGAAATCTAAAGATGGGTCCTCCACAGACCCACAAGGAAGGTATGATGAAAATAATGAGCAAGCCAAAAAACATACTTGGCAGGTTTCTGACCCAGTGCCTGCTAAAAAGAAACATGCTACTACTCCTGCTGAAAAGCAGAGAGAGATGCCATTGCCACAGCAAGATATGCCCTCTGAGGAGGAAGTGGCTAAGGCTTGGCAAATATATCAAACCTTCCAGGCTGTGGGCAACCTATTTAATGCCCCCACCTAGTCATACTGCTCCTATTCCCTCTGACCCTAGCCTGGGCCAGTATATTTATTTGGGTGAGGGTGAACCCTTAGAACCAGATGGTTCCCCTGACAGGAATGGGGTACTTCTGCCAATGGCCAGGAGAAATTTTTTTTCCTCCATTATTTTTGTCCAGCACATGGTGGACACTCTGGATCTCTATACAAGAAACCACTGATGGAGATGAGGCACTCTTCTAGATATGATGGATCATTTGTCTTCTCAAAAAGCTACTCCTTCCAATCCGTAAGTCCCTCCCTTTGCAGGGCTACTTTCAAGTTACTTCAGAATTGCACCTCCATCCCTGGGGTGGATAACAAAATAGAGAAAAAATACCAGCTTGAGAAAGCCAATGCTGAATACCTCTACTAACTCCCAACATCAAGTAGTAGTACAGGCTCCAGCCTGTGATAAAGCTAAGATTTTACTCAGAGAGGGGTCTCTTGCAGCAGGTAACATCATAAGCACTATGCTGCCAGGCACTAGGACCCCACGGAAAACTTCTAGTTAGCAGTCCAAGGTGGGGGACCACCCCTGATGTCCCCTATGGTACAAAGGGGATGGTCCCCTGGCACCACCTCAGTTATTTTCCTGCCATTGGCCCACTAGTATTTGCTCCGTGGATGCCTCTATTGCAGTCTACCGCCATTTTGCGCTCCACGCAGTTCTCGTTGGTTTCTTATTTTCCTTGCCCAAGTCTACATTTTCAGTGCATGTCCTCACCATCCACACAGTGGCGGAAATCTTAAGTGTGCATATGGCAAGCAGATCCCGGCGCTCGGCCTGCCTAATCTGCTTGGGCCCGAGCCACAAGTCGGATGACTGCCCGCACTGTCAAAAGTTTTAATAAAAAGGCTGTCATTGGCCTCCTCAAATAGTTAAAGGCCCATCTCCTGAAACAGCAAGGACCCAGTATGGACACAGCTCTTCAGCCAGGGACTCCTCCCCAGAGAGATGGGTGGGAAACACCACCATAAGGACAAGGATTGAGCCAAGTCAAAGTCCTGCTCTAGGTCCCCTCACAAGACCTCTGCTTCCTCCACCTCTGGCAGGAGGTCTGAGCCGGTCGCCCCCAGTTCCTTAACCTTTCCCGGAGCGACTGCTAAGACCGCTGCCTCTTCCCATTCACAGGGCAAAGAGTCTTCTAGCCATGGGTGTTCATCTGTCCCTGGTTAAGTCCCCACAAGCCATCGCTTGGGTCTAAGCCAGATGGATAGGCATCTTCTTCAGGCCAGAAGTCTGATTCTTTCGCCTGTTTGACATCCAGGTCATTCAGAAGGATCGGGCGACTCCTTCAGACGCCAGGACTCTGGTCGTCCTCGGAAACCTCTGCCCGAGGAGAGGGTGGCATCTGCCTCAGAAGGTAGTCTGACCGCAGAGCCTTCTGTCTCCATGTCGGACCAGGACCAGGTGCCACCACCCAAGTGGCCATCTGCTCCAAAATGTGCGTCGGACCTGGCGACAGGTCACACGCCTAAGGACCGGATGCCAGGGCCCATCTACTGTGGATCGATCCCTTTGCCTCCACCTTCTCCTGAGATGCTGGATGTCCACCCTCCAGGGGACACTGCACTGACGGGGAAGGTTACATCGGACCAAATGCCCGAGGGCAAAGAGCTTGGGGATAAGGCTATAGCACTGAGGCTTCATAAAAGTGGTTGTTGGGGACCCTATAACGTATCCACCCTGCAGCCGGCACAACCAGTCATTCCACTAGTGGAGGTAGGGGCTTTGTTCAGTTCCTGGTGGAATACTGTTAAGGGGGATCTGCTACCCAGACCATGGGACTCATCTTCCCCCACCCCCGAGGGCTCCTGTCTCCGGCCCCACTTAAGGAGCCCTTGCCTCAAGGACCAAAGGGATCTTCTTAGACGCCAGACATCTGGGGAAAACTACCGGGCATCACCAGCTCCTAGTGACTGTAGGAGACTCCCATCTGTTGCCTCCTTTTAAGGGCCGTCCACTTTTTTCCTCTGGGGAAGACTGAGGGGGATGATCCTCCTGCTATTCTTCAGGACGAGTTTCCGTCCCCCGGACAACAAAAGGACTCCCGGGTCGCCCTAGATGACCCAGTCCTTCCTAGACATGCTGCATCGCATCCAGGCTCTCATCCAGTGGGACATGGAGGAGCTTGACCCTGAACGTCGCTGGCTGGCCAAGTTCTTGGGGCAAGCGAACCAAAACCTTTGGTCATCCCTCTACTTGTAGAGCCCTTTCAGGATGTTACCAAATTAGCCTGGAAACATACCTCCACCCCCTTAGCTGTCCATAGGAAGGCGGATTGCCAGTACAAAACTAAAGGGGAGCTTCACCTCAGTGGGCAGCCAAAGGCAGATTCCATGGTACTCACTGCAGTGCTGGACACAACAGCTGAAGCGCATGAGTTCCTAGCCTCCAGACCCTCCTGAATCAAAGTTGGACCAGATGGGCGGAAAAGTTTACTCATTGGCCACCTGCACAGTCGGGTCACTAAATTTTGTGGTGCATATGGTTATGTAACACAAATCTTGTGGGGCAAGGCCTTGGATTTAATCGAGGCTCAATCTGACTCGGGACAGTAAGTCTGAACTCCTGGCTGTTGTACAATCTGGCATTGATGTAGGCAGACACATCTTAAGGTGTTCCTATGACACTGCTGCCAGAGCAGCAGCCACAGGAGTGTACATGAGACGACACGCCTGGCTGTGGGTCTCGGGGGTTCTGGCAAGACCTACAGTATGCTATCCTTGACGCACCCTTTGAAGGGTTGGTTCTCTTTGGCCTGGCACTGAAATTGCTTACTGGCCATCAAGACTCTGGAAAGGTGGTATCTGACATCCACAGGAAGTACAAGTCGGAACCAGCTGCCTCTAGAGGCCGTGCTTTTCATGTTTATATGTGGAGTCACCAAGGAAGATGTCATCAACCACAAAAGGCAGGTTTCAAGTGAAGGGGCCCTCCACTGCTCCCAGGGCCCTAAAAGCACTGAAAATGCCAGGGCTCCTTTGCCTGCACCCTCCACCTCGGCATGACTCCCTGCCAGCCCCTTCCCCCCCTTCTCCAGCAGAAGCTCAAGGGGAGGCAGTAGGCAGGAGATTCTCCCTCAGCGGATGGTCCAACATTACCACTGATCAGTGGGTGCTTGAGATCATCGAAGGAGGGTATGATCTGGAGTTTACAGATTCCACTGGACAACCCGCCCATTCCCTCCCACTGCTCCCCATCGCATGCAGCTCTAAGAGCAGATATTCAGAAGCTTGAGAAAAGGGTGGTTCAGGCAGTACCCTCCAGTCAAAGAGGCAGGGGATACTATTCCCACTACTTAGTCCCGAAGACAGGGGATCTCTGTCTCATCCTCAGTTTGAGCCAACTTAATGCTTTAGAGTACAGAAGGTTCAGGATGGTGACACTGCCTGGCCTGTTACCCTTGATCCACCAAGGAGATTGGCTCTGCTCTGTGGACATGCAGGACGCTTGTATGCACACAAACATCCTGCCGTCCCACAGGAAGTAACTCCACTTCACCTTTCAAGGAGAGCACCATCAGTTCAGGGTGCTACCATTCAGCCTTTCGTCTGCACCGAGAGTCTTTACCAAGTGCCTGGCTGTAGGGGTGGCAATCCCTTAAAGAGAAGGGGTCATTATGTTTACCCCTGTCTGGACAACTGGCTTCTTACAGCCTCTTTGGAGGAGCACCTGTGTCAGTCAATAGGGGAGACCTTTGATCTGTTTCGAGACTTGGGTATCACCCTGAATCTCCCCAAGTCATGCCAGTGGCCTACCCAACGGCTGCAGTACATGGGGGGCAGTCTTGGACACTGTGCAGGGATGGGCCTTTCTCTCTGCAGACTGAGCAGACAGGTTGAGGGCAGTTGATTGAAGAGTGGCTACCAATCCAGTCCTGGCCAGAGTGATGCTCCAGCTTCTGGGCTACATGACAGCAGCCATTGCAACAGTTCCCCTTATGCCTGATTATAAGGGTCTTGCAGTGGAACCTGAGTTCAGTGGGACCAAGGTATGGACTATCTCGATCATCTGATTTGAACCTCCACCGTGGCTCCTCAGTCACTGGAATGGTGGATTACCCCCTCTCAGCTAGACACTGGGGTTCCATTTCAGTGCCCCAGTCTCCAGCAAATTCTAACCACAGACGCCTTTGTGCTGGGCCGGGGTGTGCACCTAGCTTCCCACCAGATGAGGGGCTCTTGGACTTTGACTGAACGTGCTCTCCATATCAACATACTGGAGATGAGAGCCGTCCTATACTCCCTGCAGGCTTTTCAAGCGGTGCTCTCACCGGGTCCCCTGTTGGTCTAGTCGGACAACACTCCAGTAGTCTTCTATCTCAGCAAGGAAGGGGGCACTCATTCTTACCCCCTATGCAGAGAGGCCATGAGTTTGGCATTGGGCAGTGGATCACAGCCTGGAAATAACAGCCGTCTGCGTACAAGGTATTCACCACATCCTCGCAGACTGCCCAAGCTGCTCTCTTGTCTGAGTTACGCATGGGAGCTACTGTAGGAAGTCATAAACTACTTAATCAAAAGATGGGGTCAGCCAGAACTGGACCTCTTTGTGTCCCCACTCAAGGCTAGACTGCCCAATTTCTGCTTGCTAGATCCAGGGCCTAGTGTTTTCTGGCTCAGCACATTATTCCTCTCTTGGACAGGGAGGTTTCGTTATGCCTTCCCTCACTTTCTGCTTCTGCAGAGGGTACTGCTCAGTCTGCAGGCAGACGGTGCTTGCATGATTCTGATAGCCCCCTTCTGGCCTCGACAGATCTGGTTCCCACTGTTACAACAGTTGGTATCGGAACCACAGGTCCCATCACCTCTGTCCACTCACTTGCGCGCTCAGGTGCAAGGGGTCCTCGTACATCCACATCTTCTGTCTTTGCGTCTGCATGCATGGCTCCTGCAGACTTAATGAGAGATTTAGGGTACCCCCAGAGTGGCAGAGGTTCTCATGGCAGCGAGAGAACCCTCTACCTGGGCAGCATATGCCATGAAGTGGAAGCTTCTGTCTGTGGGCATTCTCCCCGGGTTCCTTGGATCCTTTCCACTGTCTGGTGGAATCTGTGATAGAGTACCTTCTTTCCCATCTGACATGGGTTTCTGCTACTCAGCCCTTAAGGTGCATCTCTCTGCGCTTTCAGCTTATCATGCACTGCAGGATAGGAAAGCTGTGCCAAAACTGGACTTGTGCAGGACTTTTTTAAGGGGCATCTTGCACAATCAAACCTCCCAGGAGGAACCCTGTTCATCCTTGGGACCTTCTTTTTGTGTTAGAGAAACTTACCTTGTCTCCCTTTGAACCAGCCGCAAGTTGAGCTCCGCTTTCTCTTGGAAAGCGTTGTTTTTGGTTGCCATTACTTCCGTTCGGAGGATTTCAGAGCTGCAGGCTCTGATCTGTAAAGAGCCTTATCTTGTTTTTCATAGGGACAGGGTTGCCCTGTGTACAAATCCTAAATTCCTTCCAAAGGTGGTGTCCAAATTCACTTTGAATCAGGACATCCAACTACCCATCTACTACCCAGAGTTCTCCCACCAGAGGGGAGGCCTTGTTACATACTCTGGATCTACATAGAATGCTCGTTTTGCTATATAGAATGGACCTGTTTATCTAGAAAGACAACCAGTTTGTCTCCTTTGCCCACAGAATGTTAGGGGCTCAAGTGACCAAGCAGACATTGGCCAAATGGTTGGTCGGCTGCATTACTTTTTACCAAAAGTACAACAAACCCTTGCCAGGACCAGTCAAGGGTCATTCCACAAGAGGGGTCGCCACCTCCTTTACATCCCTAAAAAAAAAAAAAAAAAAGTCTGCAGCAGATCTCTGTGCAGCTGCTGCTTGGAGTTTGGTCCACACTTTCATTGGGCACTACAGTCTGGACATTGCTTCCAGAAGGAGAGCAGGTTTTGGCCTTGCAGTCCTCCAGGGGCTCCTCTCCTAAGGAATGCCATGGACTGTTTCTATTAGTCTACCACCCTTCTACTCTAGGTCTCGCTTTGTACTGCTTGGGACTTTGTCTTTATGGTGTTATCTGCTGTAAGAGCTCCGTCTCTAAATAAGATAGTACAGTTATGTAAGAACTTACTGTAACAGTAGGTCTTCGAGAGGAGCTCTTGCAGCAGTTGGTTTTTCCCATCCATCTGCCCCAGGGTTATGGAACTGCACTTCTCTCTGGGGGATGGAGATCCTCCTCGGTTCCCCATCCTGTATATCAGTTAGGTCTTCGGCAGGAGAACTGAGGTGGTGCTGAGGGACTGCTCCTTTTATACCATAGGGGACGTCTGGGGGTGGTCCCACGCCTTGGACTGCTAGCTTGAAGTTCTCCGTAGGGTTCTAGTGCCTGGCGGCATAGTCCTTATGGTGTTACCTGCTGCAAGAGCTCCTCTCAAAGATCTACTGTTACGGTAAGTTCTTGCGTAACTGTACTGTTCCTCCTTACTGCTCTCGTTGAGTAGGCCCTGGTGTTCAAATCTTAGGATTTACTTCCAAAACTTAAACTTGTTGGAGTTTCGTCTTCAGCTCGATTGTGATTGCAATGGAGGAAGAGTCCTTGCCTGGATTTCGCTGGTGCCCATCCAGGCAGAGGATGTTGCATACCGATCCCCACACCACGGTTTCCTGTCTCTGCCCCGATCATGATGATCAGGCCTGCAACATTTGCCGGTCTTTTCACGTGACAGTCTTGTGGCTTTCGAGGAGAAGGCAGCTCAGGCCACCGCTCATTCCTCTTTGGTTTCGGCTTTTGTTCTGCTCAAACTGGGCTCCACTTACTCGGGCTCCGTGAAGGGGCAGGGCCCTTCTGAATTTCACGGCTCCCGCTTTCGCAAGGAGGAGTCAAAGAAGGAAAAAGAGGACTCGCTGTCGTTCCTGGGATCGGGAGCATTCTCTGTCTCAAATCTCCAGTTTTGACTAAGGTCGAAACTGTTGCCTTCAACTGCTGGCTAGGAGACCCCGTTGGGCCAGTTAAGACGGCAGCAGACTATGTGGCTGAGATTTTTCTTGACCTGGTCGAAAGGTTGTTGTCTGAGCTCAGCAACTCCATTTTTAGGACTCTGGTCCTGCCGGTGACCACTGAAGGGGGTGGCCCAGCCTGCTGAGCCAGATCCTCTGGTCACCGACTTGGACCAGGAGCCGCGGATCTCACTAGCTCCCTCTGAGATCTGAGGTAGAAGGTCTAGGTCTTCCACATCCTCTAGGTTGAACAGGTCCCGCTGGCATTGGCAGTCCCACTCTTGACACCATGGGAAGTGGCGCCGCCGTTATTCGTCTTTGTTCTCCTCAGGTGAGGAGAGGCTTCAGCGCAAGTTGCGTCTATGTTCACAAGACCTCATGTGGCAACAGTTGGTGTTGGCCGGTCCGAAGCTGACCCCAGCTCCCACACCAGCCATCACTTGGCTGTTGCCTGACTGGCTGACTCAGATGGCCCCGGCAGGGCCAGTCAACACCATTCCTCCCCCAGCGGAGCTGGTTCAGACTGTCCTGGCTGAAGCTGGCTTCTTTTCAACACCATCCCTCCCCCAACAGAGCCGGTTCAGACTGTTCTGGCCGAAGCTGCCTTCTCCACAGCTTGTGGTGGAGCTGCCACCCAAGCAGCCATAGACTGGGGCTCAGAGTAATTCTCTGGCTGTTGGTCACTCTCACCTGACCGCCTGTGGTGGGTAGAGTGACACAGGTGGTCGCCTGCTTTATGTGGTCTCCAAGGATTCTTCGCTGCACACCCGTCCAATCAATGTGGAGTTGATGGATCTCTCAACAGAGAAAGGACCCACTTCCTTCATGGGCAGCCTCTGTTTTATCTGAGTACATTGGGATGAAACTAGAGCCTGTCCAGAAGCGGGCTCGCTATCCCTCACAGAAATTCTAGAGAGAGGACTTTGACGGATTCTTCCCCAGTGGCCAAGGCCATTGTTGGCCCTGCCCTAGAGCTTTGGCAGCACCCTGCCTCCTGCCCTGCGCCCTTGCTCAGATATGCAATGCCCACCGGTACCCTCTTGGGGGAGGGGGGTTCATAGAGCACCCCTTGGCTGAGTGGTTGGTGGCAGACTCAGAGTTTAGGAGCTTTGACGATACTGGGGATATCGATAGACCACCGGAGGAGTCAAAGAAATAGGATCACTCTACTAAAGTCTATGCTGCCTCTTCACCAAGCACGTGTGGACGTCCTGGAAGCAGACTTTTCCCATGCCCTCTTGGGTTTTCCTGGATGAGGTGATTCCTCACCTTCCTGTGGATCTCCAGATCACGGTCAAGCAGGTCTGTAACAAGGGCTGGGCTGTGGCAAAACAGCAACTTCAGACTGCTCTAGACATTGGAGATTCCTGTGCCCCCTCGGTGGCCGCATTTGCCATGTGCCATAGGGCTTGGCTGCGGATCTCTACCTTCATGGCACACACTTAGCAGATGTTCCATTCTTGGGCACTGACCTGTTTGGGCCCGGTGTGGAGGATTATCTCAAGTGTATCAAAAGGTCCAAAGCCACCTTGGACTCTTGTTACATCTGCCTAGAAGGATCCCAAGGGCTCCAAGCAGCAGAAGTGCAAGCCCTTTTAGTTTTCCACTCCTGAGGTAAGACCCAACCCAGCACCAATGTGGCCAGCAGGCTCAGTCCTGGCAACCTAGGGCCAAGTCTGTGGCCTTCATGGTCCAGAAGTCCGAAGGGAAGGGATCTGGTGGTCCCACAGCCAGGTTCTCCTCCTCCAAGCCTCAGTGATGGGATGAGGGGGTGCCACCTTCATGCCCGCCACACCTCCCCTGGGTCCCTCGGGGGGGGGGGGGGGCTGGCTCTGCCACTTTCCTCCTGTTCCACTGTTACCACAGACAGTTTGGTTCTGGAGGTAGTTGGTCAGGGCCCTTTTAGTCTTCCTCTGGAATTCAAGCAGTACCCTACCAGCCACACCCCATGGGAGGACTTGTATCTGCAGACACTCGGTCGGCTCTTCGAGACATAGCCCAGCTCCTTCACAAGGAGGTTATGG
This sequence comes from Neoceratodus forsteri, assembly GCA_016271365.2. Lineage (NCBI taxonomy): Eukaryota > Metazoa > Chordata > Ceratodontiformes > Ceratodontidae > Neoceratodus > Neoceratodus forsteri. The sequence continues at coordinate 345,908,338 of CM028132.1, read as the reverse complement.
TCAGGGTAGTGGATCCTTCAACACTCAGTGTTCGTCTCCAGGTACTTCCTGGTGGCAAAGTGGATGGGGGGGCTGGAGCCCCATTCTAGATCTGCATGACCTGGACAAATTCCTCCAGTCCCACACCTTCAGGATGGTAACTCTGTCCCAGATCATACCATCTCGCGAGCAGAGCATGTGATTTTGCTCCCTGGATCTCCAGGATGTTCTTTCACGTCCTGATCCTTCCATCCCACTGAAGGTTCCTCCACTTCCAAGCTGAGGGAACCCTCTACAAGTTCCAGGCCATGCCATTCGACCTCTCCTTGGCCCCCAGGGTCTTCACTAAATGCATAGCGGTGGCAGTTTACCTGAGGCGCTGAGTGGTCTGGGTGTACCCCTACCTGGATGACTGGCGGATTGCAGGTCCCTCCAGACCTGCATCGACCTTGGCCTCCTGGTCAGCGGGGCCAGGTTGGAACTTGTGCCCTTGCAGGTGATCATCTTTATCTGAGCAGAGCTCGACTCTTGCTGAGCCAGAGCCTGGTGGACAGGGCGGAGGTTCACTTCTCCTTTGCCGAATCATTTCTGGTTGAGCACTTGTGCTCTGCCTGGGACTTGCTGTGCCTTCTGGGTTACATGGTGGCCTGCACCAGTGTGGTCTGATAGGCCCGTTGGCATATGCACTCCCTGTAATGGGAGCTGGCCAGCCAGTGGTCTCAGCACAAAGATCACTTCGACCAGCTGGTCAGTGACCCAGAAGATGTGGGACGCCCTCCAGTGGTAGCTAGTCCCAGAGCATCTGAAGGAAGAGATCTGGTTTGTCCGCCTGAGCAGACGGCCGTCCTGAAGACTGACACCTCACGGGCTGGGGTGCCCATCTTAGGGAACACGAGTCCATGGGCTCTGGACCCCTGAGGAGTTCGATGCCACATCAGTGTGCTAGAGCTCGGAGTGGTTCGGCTGGCGCTGACTGCATTTGCTCAGTTTGTTGAGGGTTAAGTGGTCCAAGTCCAGACAGACAACACCACAACCGTGTACTACCTCAACAAACAAGGCGGGATGCACTCCCTGCCTCTGTGCAAGGAAGCTGTCTGTGTATGGACTCTGGTGCACAGTCTGGGGGCGCCTCTTCTAGCAATCCGTGTGGCAGGAGCCTCCAATATGCTGATGGGCACCCTCAGCTGGGTACGTGAGGAGTGTCACGAGTGGTCTCCATCCGGAGGTAGTTCACAGCCTGTTCTCCCAGTGGGACTCCCCTAAGGTAGAAATGTTCACCTCCAGGGAGAACACAAAGCTGAGGCTGTTCTGTGCCCACCCTTTTAGCAGGGCTCGTTACAGGGGCATACTTTCTCAAGGTTGTGGACTTGGACCTCTTCTGTGCCTTCCCTCCACTTCCCTTGATCCACAAGGTGCTACTCAAGGTCAGGAGGGTCAAGGTATGGGTGATCCAGGTGGCTCTGAACTGGCCCCACCAGTTTTGGTACCCCAATTTGCTTGGCCTCAGCAAAAGGCTCCTGAGGAGTCTTCCCATATGCCCGGACCTGCTCTCCTTCAATCGGGAAGGTACTCCATCCAGACCTTCAGTCCCTGCACCTGACAGCCTGATTTCTGAGCAGCTAGAGTTCCAGGCTCTGGGTCTCCCTGAAGATGTTCTCACTGAAGGGGCTGGACCATTTGTCCTGTCCAGTGGCTAGCATTTTGGAATACCTGTGGTCTCTCTCCACAGGGGGACTTTGGTAAACCCTTAAGATGCACCTGGCACCATCTCTGCTTACTGGGTGTGGGCTGGTCACAGTTTGTGCAGGAAAAGGTGGTCTGGTGCTTTTTCAAAGGCTTGGATCACATTTCCCTTCCGGTGCATGAAGCAACAGCACTGTGGGATTTGCTGCTGGTTTTGGCAAAGCTCATGGGTAAGCAATTCGAACTAATACCCAGGTGTGAGATGTCTCACTTGTCGTGGAAGACCGCCTTCCTAGTGACTATCGCATCAACCAGAAGGATCAGTGAGCTCCAGGCACTTTCAGTAGTGTCTCCTTACCTGGTCTTCCACAGGGACAAGGTTGTCACATGCCCAAACCCGAAGATCTTTTTCGAGATACAGCTCTTGCAGCAGGTTACACCATTAGGACTGAAGCTGTCAGGCGTCAGGACGCCACGGAAATCTTCTAGCTAGCAGTCTTCAGCGGGGACCACCTCCGACATTGGTCCCGCCCCTGACGTCAGGCGTAGTACATAAGGAGGCGGTCCCGCCACAATCCCCAGTTCTTTTCCCGCCGTTGACTTCGCAGCATCGGCCTCTCTGTCAGTTCTAGCACGCGACGACTAGGAGAATTTCAACAGTTCTTTTCATCGGAATTCGTCTGATGTCCTCTCCAACTTCCATGGAGGGCCATTCATCGAAGTGTGCCTGCGGCAAACAGATTCCTTTTAAGGATCCTCTGCCTGTGTCCGCTGCCTGGGCCCGGACCACGACACCCAGGCCTGCTCCTTCTGCCAGGGCTTTAACAGCTGTACGAGGATCTGCCGCCAGAAGGCCCTCCAAGCTTTCCTCCTTGAGGAGAAACTTAAGGCAATGGACAGAGACCTCCTCCAGAGGGGAATCTTCAGGGAAGTCTCACCGGCACCGTGAAAAGCACCGGCCCAGATCCCCTTCCAGGGCCTCGTCTCCCGCAGCTCCAGGTCGGACCACTTTCCGTCGAGGGTCCGCTCTCAGCCTCCCCCGATTCTGGTCAAATCGGTTAGTGGTTCCTCTCTGCAGCCTGTCAAGACATTCAGGCCTGCTTCTTCCACTGCGGCTAAGGCCTCGTCCAGGTCTGGGGAGTGCCACAAGTCGTCCTCCTGGCATCCGGCCTCCGATGTCAGGTCTGTCTCTCAACCGCCGCCACCCCAGCGCAAGACCAAGAGCTGACCTCCCTGGCGGACGTCGGACCAGACATCGCCCACCCGGCCCAAGGCACATAGGTACTCAAAGGAACCAGCAACCGTCCGCCACCTGCCGCCGTCAGGCATTCGCCTCGAGGACGCCGGCAGGGGACCGCGCCACTACCACAGAAAAGGGGACCACACCACCACCTACCGACGTCAGTAGGGAGGTGTTGTCGGAGGAGGAGTCTGCCCAGCCCAAAGACCAGGCGGGCGACCCTGGACACGTCGAGCTCCCATGGGAACCCTCTCCGGAACCAGAGACCGCCGGGGATCTGATACCCGGCCCCGACGACAGGCCACCGGCGCCCGGTCTGTGGGGCCTAAATCTGGCAGAAGTGAAGGAGCGCTTCACCTTCTGGTGGGACACCATCAAGAAGGATGTGGTTGCCACGCAACCTGCGCCTGCTGCCCCTCCGACCCCTGCACCCCCTCCTCCACCTAGGGGTCAGCAGGATGGGCATCGTCCCCCAAGGAGTCAGCATCACCTCCTAGGGGCAGATCTTTGGAGAAGAGAAGGCCTCTGTTAAGATCCACTTCAGGGTCACCCAGCCCCAAGAGACCCAGAAGACGTCTGTATACCCTGTCCACAGAGGATTCCAGATCTGACATCTTGAGTGCTCCAGATCTCCTCCTCCAATCAGCGTCCCCTCTCCGGACCCACGCGACCTTTCCAGGTCCCCTCCGGATGACCCCCTCATTCTCCGAGATAATGAGGCATATTCAGGAGAACATGGGGTGGGACGCTGAAGAGCTTGACCCCGAAAGACTACGCCTTGCCCGCTACCTTCGGCAAAAAGACCCCAAGCCTGTGGTAGTACCACCCTTGGTGGACACCTTTGTGGACGTCACCAAGGCTGCGTGGAAGCGTCCACATTCGACCCCGGCGATGCCGAAGAAGGCAGACCGCCTGTGCAATGCTCCAAGGGAGGACCAGTACCTGGCGAACCATCCTCGGGCTGACTCCCTGGTCATCACAGCCTCGCATGACTGGTCTCAGAAACCGCAGCACTTGAGCATGCAGCCACTGGACCCGGAGTCCAAGCAGTTGGACGTCCTGGGCAGGCGCGCGTGCGCAGCCCTGACTTGCGCCATTAGGTCGTTGAATTACCTCACCCACATGGTTCAGTTTCAGAACACATTGTGGGAGCAGGGACAGGACCTAGCTGAAAAATTGCCAGATGATGGCCAGAAGGAGGAGCTGTTGCAACTCCTCCGCACGTGGGTTCGGACGTTGGGGACCCCAGTGTCTTAGGAGTCAAAGACACCACTCTGGACGCCATGCCCGGGCGTGTCTCCGGAGACACCTATGGCTCTGTGTCCGGTTTACCCCGGATGTCCAGAAGAACATCATGGCGAAGTTCTGTTTGGTGAAGCTTCTGAGAAGGTGATCACCAAATTGCAGGAAGCCGGGAAGGCGATTAGATCTGTACACGCTATGTACAGGTGTTGGCTTAGTTCCTTTCGCAGGAACCAGAGTCTCTTTCGCAGCCGGACCCAAAGGCAACAACCTCGTCCCGGCCAGCAACAGAGGGGCTCCATCACCCAAAAAGCCCAGGCCAAGACATCCTCTGGCAGAGGCCAGCGAGCCACAGAGTTGGCCCAACCTGCAGGATCCAATGCTGCCACAGCATGACTCCTTTCCGGCCCCCGCTCCTCCTCAGGATCAACGGGAAATGAAGGTCGGGGGTTGCATCGCGGACCACCTGCCAGGGTGGTGGTTGCTCACCACCGACAGGTGGGTGCTACAGTTGGTCGAAAGAGGCCATTATATAGAGTTTGTAGACAACCCGCCCACAAGGCTTCCTCTGCTTTACTGCTGTTTGGGTCAGCACACCCTGCTTGTACAGCAGGAGGTGCTCACGCTTCTAGAGAAGGAAGCTTTGGAGCGCATTCCAGGGAACCAGAGGAGAGCAGGATACTATTCGCACTTCTTCCTGGTTCCAAAGAAAACAGGGGACCTCCGTCCAATCTTGGACCTCGGCGACCTCAATCTGTCGGTCATCTACAAGCGCTCCTGCATGGTGACCCTTCCGGGGCTAATCCCCATGCTGAAGGACGCTTTCTTGGCGTCCCTGGACATGCAGGACGCTTACCTGCACATTCCTATTGCTCAGGCGCACAGGAAGTTCCTGCGCTTAGTTTCTTGTCTGCCATTATCAGTTCCGGGCACTTCCCTTCGGACTGTCATCAGCACCTCGGGTTTTTACCAAGTGCATGGCAGTTGTGGCAGTGTCTCTGACGAGACAGGGCCACTACGTGTTCCTGTACCTGGACAATTGGCTTCTCATGGCCCCTTCCAGGGAGGCACTACTGAGCCATCCAATGTACCCAGGCACTTTTTCAGTCTCTGGGCATCCTCGTCAACTATGAGAAGTCTCTCCTGGTACCGTCCCAGAAACTGCAGTTCATAGGGGCAGTTCTGGACACCGTCAAGGGAAAAGCCTTTCTTCCCGAAGACCGAGCAGAACTCATTCGATCCCTCATAAGGGATCTGTCAGCGAAGAAGACCGTCCCAGCCAGACTGGTCCTTCGCCTGCTCGGACACATAGCTGCGGCCATTCCTACGGTCCCGATGACAAGACTCCACATGCAGGTAACCCAGTGGATGTTAAGGGTGCAATGGGACCAACAACAAGACCATCTGCAGCATCCAGTCAGAATCACGAAGGCCGTGGTTCGGGACTGGCAATGGTGGCTAGATCCGGGAACCCTCTCTGTGGGGGTTTCTTTTGCAGCGCTGTCCCTGGTTATAACTCTCTCCATAGATGCCTCAGGGCTGGGGTGGGGAGCGCACTTGAACAGGTGAGGTCTCAGGGAACATGGGACTACCCAGGAATCATCTCCATATCAACATATTTGAGATGAGGGCGGTCCTTTATGCCCTGCAAGCCTTCCAGTCTGAGATTCCACGAGTACTCTGTTGTTGCAAACAGACAATACTGCGGTGATGTATTACCTCAACAAACAAGGAGGCACACACTCTTACCCCCTTTGCAGGGAGGCCATGAGAGTGTGGGAATGGGTAATTCGACACGGCGCAAACCTTGTTGCTGTTCACGTTCCTAGGGTGGACAACACCGTCGCAGACAGCCGGACTCATTCCCAGGCCAGAGTCCACGGAGTGGGAACTTCGACGGGAGGTGGCAGAGGATCTGTTCCACAGATGGGGCACTCCAGAATTGGATCTATTCGCGTCCCCATCCAATGCAAAACTGCCCAATTTTTGCTCGCTAGATCCAGGGCCTGGTGTTTTCTGGCAAGACGCGTTGTCCCTCTCCTGGGTGGGCAGATTCCTCTATGCCTTTCCCATTGATCCAGAGAGTTCTTCTCAAACTTCGCAGGGAGCACGCGACGCTTATCCTGATAGTGCCTTTCTGGCCCAGGCAAATGTGGTTCCTGCTACTACATCAGCTATCCCGGGAACCTCTGCTTCCTTTGCCAATCAGCTCCCATCTGTTGTCTCAGGAGGAGGGTTCATTAGTCCACCCGGACTTGCATTCATTGAACTTACATGCCTGGCTCCTAGAGACATAGCCATGATGCGGCACGGGGTCTCGCAAGAGGTGGCAGATGTTCTTTCTGCTGCTAGAAAACCAGCAACGCACGCAACATACGCCATGAAGTGGCGCAGGTTTTGCCTGTGGGCTCAAACGTGCGGTTTCTGTCCCTTAGACTGTCCTGAGAAGCTGGTTCTGGAGTACCTGCTTTCCCTTTTTCAAGCTGGGCTAGCTTACTCCTCGATCAAGGTGCACCTTTGTGCAATCTCAGCTTATCATGCCCCCATAGGCCATCGTATGGTGGCTCAATTGGAAACTACTCGTGCCTTTTAAGGGGTCCTCCACCTTAGGCCGCCTATCTGGGATCCGGTTCCTTCTTGGGACTTGCCCTTCGTCCTGGAGCAGCTTACGCTGCCACCCTTTCAACCAGCCGCGGATTGCGAGCTACGTTTTCTGTCGGGGAAAACCTTATTTTTAGTTGCAGTGACTTCGGCGAGAAGAATCTCCGAATTGCATGCACTCATGTGCAAAGAGCCTTATTTAATTTTCCACCAGGATAGGGTATCCCTGAGGACAAATCCTAAGTTTCTGCCTAAGGTGGTTTCAGCCCTTACTCTTAATCAGGATAGCGACTTGCCAGTGTACTTTCCCAAGTACACCAATCGAGGAGAAGCACCGCTTCACACTCTGGATGTGCACGGGTGTCTCATTATCTGACCAGAACCAAGCAGTACCGAAAAGTGGATCAGCTGTTTGTATCTTTTGCTGAGAGGATGAAAGGGGCCTCTGTTTCAAAACAGACCCTTTCACATTGGTTCATACAATGTATCTCTTTCTGTTATGACAAACGCAGCAAACCCTTGCTTGGTGTGGTCAAGGGCCATTCTACCAGAGGAGTGGCCACCTCCTTTGCAGCGCTAAAGAATGTGTTCACTTCAGCTATTTGTGCTGCAGCCACCTTGAGCTTGGTGCATACCTTTATTAGGCATTATAGCCTGGACATCGCCTCAAGGCGAAGGGTTGGTTTCGGCCTAGCCGTCCTTCAGGGACTTCTGTCCTAGGCTCGAGCAGGGTGGTACTCTCTGTTCTCCCTCCTCCCAATGGCTTTAAAGTGTCGCCATTGCTTGGGAATCGGTCCTAATGCTGTAATGTGCTGCAAGAGCTGTATCTTGAAGAAGATAGTACAGTTACACAAGAACTTACCGTAACGGTAGATCTTCGAGAACAGCTCTTGCAGCAGGTACCTTCCTGCCCACCATTCCCCCTTAGAGGAGGAAGGTTATTGCCTAACATCCATCTTCTAGGATGGGACGATTTGTTCTTTAGTCTTGGCCATCTGATGGCGGATCCTCTGTCTCCTCTTCGGATGTCATCCAGCGGCCGGGAGTCTCAGGCGGGAGAACTGGGGATTGTGGCAGGACCGACGTCGGAGGCGGTCCCCGCTGAAGACTGCTAGCTAGAAAATTTCCGTGGGGTCCTGATGGCTTCAGTCCTAATGGTGTAACCTGCTGCAAGAGCTGTTCTCGAAGATCTACTGTTACGGTAAGTTCTTACATAACTGTACTTTCCTCCCGAAGGTTGGGTAGGAGTTTCACCTGGATCTGGTGATGACTCTTGGTGTTCTTCCCGAATCACACTTCGGAGGCCAAACACAGGCTCCATATTTTGGACCTGAGGCGAGTGCTCATTTACTACAAAGAGCACACTGCTGGAGTTGGGGGGAGGTTTGCCTGCTGTTTGTCACCTGTGCTGAAGCCGCACCTGCCAGATCTGCAGCCAAGCAGACGATTGGCAGGTGGATCACATCCTGCATTGATCTCTGCTATAGGTTGGTGGGTAGGGAGTCTCCCAGAGGGCGAAGGGCTCATTCCCCCCTGCCATACTGCTGCGACGGTGGCTGCTTCTAGGGGCGTCCCTATCCAGGAAATCTGCAGTGCTGTTATCTGGAAGTCTGCACATACCTTCATTTCCCATTGCCACATTGACCTTGAGTCACGCTGGGATGCTGGTTTTGTGGCCCCCGTTTTCCAGTCCTCGTTTCCCAAGTAGGTAGTGTGCGCCTTGCCTCGTTCCTTCTGGAAAACTACTAGGAGTCTGCCAGAATGTGTCACTAGAACATATCTATGTCCCTAGAAACACTGGGAGCCAGCCTGAAAACTTTCTGGCAAGGTTTAAAGGGGAAAGGACAAAGCCAGAATGTGTGGATGAACATATACCACTTCTAGAACTACTGTTACAGATGAGTAACCCATTTTCATGTGGATGTTCCTACCTCCTCTACTCCCTCGTCTCGTTTTTCTTGTCCTGTAAGGCCCCTTATTTGCTGTACCTCTTTGTTTTGGAGAAACTGACCCTGCCTTCCTTTGAGCCAGCCGTGTCTTGCAAGCTATGTTTTCTCTCTTGGAAACTGTTTTTAGTTGCTGTTACTTCTGCTCAAAAGATTTCTGCACTTCAGGATCTCGTGCATGTGAGCACCCTTACTTAATTTTTCACAAAGACAGGGTCTCTTTGTGTACCTATCCAAGTTTTCTACCTAAGAAGGTGTCTGAGTTTACTCTTAATCCATCCACCTTCCTGTTTTATTACCCAGAGCATGCCAGTTTGGGAGAAGCATTACTCCATACTTTGGATGTGTATAGGATTTTGCATTATTACACACATCGTACAAATGACTGCAGAAAGTCCAAACAATATTTCTTTTTTCCCCCAGGGGTAAAAAAAAAAGGGGTTCCCCAGTTTCTAAATGGTGCTTGTCCAAATAGTTGGCCAGCTGTATTACTTGTTATAGGAATTACAGTAAGGAACTTCTTGGGGATGTCGAGGGCCATTCCATCAGGGGGTATAGCTGCTTCGGTTGCTTGTTTCAGGAATGTCTCTGCTGCTATTTGTGTGGCTGCCACATGAGTTCTGTCCACACGCTGACCAAACATTATAGTTTGACATTGCTGCTCGCAGGTGGCAGGTTTTGGCCTAGCCATGCCTTGGAATCTCCTCTCATGAGATCATTTTGTCCTGCCTCCCTTTTGGGGTCTCTTCTGCGGTCACTGCTTGGTACTCGTTCCATGGGTGTGACCTTCTGAAAGATTCCTGATGAATAGTTACTTAAGAACTTACCATAACAGTAGATCTTCGAGGGACTCTCTCAGCAGGTCATGCTGTCCCTCTTACCTTACCCCTTTGGAGTTTATTCTGTTCCAGACTTATTTTCTTTTATTTGATGCTCCTACCTTTATACAGGCCTGGGCACCCTTTATCTCTCCTGGGTTCCCCCAAGGTAGGCAGGGCATGGACAATCTACAGTGGGAATGAACTGAGGGAGTGGAGTCGCCTACACCTTTATACGGTATATGGTGTTGGCATGCCGACATCTGTGTGGGTGGCCCCTAGTAGACTGCTACAGAAAAAGGCTTCCATGGGATCCTAGTGCCTGATGGTTGTTTCATAGGTGTGACCTGCTGAGAGATTCCCTGTAAGATCTTCTGTTACAGTAAGTTCTTATATAACTCTGCAGTGTTCCTAGCTTATGCCTGACCCTGCTTCTCCCCCACCCCCGGTCTTCTTTCTCCCTGTCTGTCTTCCCACGGTCCCATGGGTTCTCCTTGTACTTATCCCATGCCCTCTTAAAGCTGGCCCTGTCTTCTGAGACCACTTCCTCTGGCAGCACATTCCATGTGGCCACCACCTTCTCTGTAAAGGAATGCTTTCTAAACCTCCCCTCACCAGCCTTAAACTGTGCCCCCTCGTGGTTCGGTTGTCTCTTAGCTTGAAGTGTCATTCCCTAGCCACTCTATTTATCCCCTTCAAGTATTTGAAGGTCTCTATCATATCCTCTCTCTCTCTGTCTCTTTCTCTTCCAGGGCGTACATTCCCAGGGCTCCTAGCTGCTCCTCATAAGACTTCCTCTGCTGACCCACGATCATCTTGGTTGCTCTCTTTTGGACTTTCTCTACCAAATTGATGTCCTTAAGGTACGGACACCAGTATCTTTCCCCATATTCTAGATGCGGTCTCAGCAGCAACCTGTACAAGGGCAATATGTAATCACTCTACCTGCTGCCGTTTCCCCTGGCTGTATACCCCAACATCCAGTTTGCATTTGCTGCTGCCTTCTTTGCACTGTGAGGAATGCTTCAGGTAGCTAGTGTCACTACCCCGGATCCTTTTCTTCCTCTCTTGCTACTACCTGGACACCCCACCACACCCCTGGTAGTATTGTCCTAGGGTTCATGGCTCCAATGTGCATCACCTTGCATTTCTTGGCATTGAAGCCAAGTTGCCAGATCCCTGACCATCTCAAGTTTTCTGAGGTATTCCTGCAAGTCCTGTATCCCTTTCACGGTGTCTACCCTCCCACAGAGTTTGGTGTCTTCTGCAAAATGCAAATCTTGCCCTTTATGCCCTTCCCAGTGTCATGCATGAAGACATTGAACAACACTGACCCCGTCACTGATTCCTGTGGGACCCGGCTGCTGACCTTCCTGGTGCTGGATAGCTTCCACCACCACTACTCTCTGGGTTCTGTCACTAAGCTAATTTTCTACCCACCCCTAGATCTTCCAGTTTCCTTAAGTCTTATAGGGCACTGAATCGAAGGCCTTGCTGAAGTCCAGGTAAATTATGTCCAACCCCTGGCCTCCATCCACCACCCTGGTGACCTAGTCAAAGAAGGCAGTCTGGTTCATTTGGCATGGTCATTTTCCCAGAAATCCATGCTGCTTCTCGTCCTGGAGACCATTCTGTTCCATGTACCTTGCCTGCCTCCAAGTATGGTCTCCATGAGTCTGCATACAATTGAGGCCACACTGATGAGCCTGGAGAAAAAATAATTTATATAATGCTTTTCATGCACAGTGTATCCCAAAGTGCTTTACACGCAATGTTAAACTGGTAGTGAAGTGACTGAATGTCTGGTGGCAGCCATATCGCACATCAACACACATACACACAGCCTGGACAATTTCATGAACTGGTTTTATGGGAAGTGGAGTGCTGGCCAGGACACTGGGAATGTCCTCTACTCTTTGTGAAGAATGCTCTGGGTTCTTTTACTTCCACCAGGATGTGTAGAAGGGACCTCAGTTTAACATCTCATCTGAAGGACTGCTCACCTCAGCAGTACAGCACACCCCTAATACTGCACTTGGATTCCAGTGCTTTTAGGTATGGGTCCAAACCTGGTGTGGGATGAGAACCCATGGCCTTTTGGTTCAGAGGCGGATGTGCTACCAACTGAGCCACGCTGATACCTTTAATTCCTTGGGTCATCCCTTTGGTCCACAGTTGTGGAGAAGGCACCACACGTGCCATTCTCCAGTCCTGCCTCACCATGCCAGACTCCAGGAAACTATTGAAGAGGTCTGCCAGTGGCCCTGCAAGCTCCTACCAGCTCCTTGAGCTCCCTTGGGTGTATACTGTCTGGTCCTGGGCTCTTGTCTGCCTTCAGTGCCAGCAAACTCTCACTCTATTCACTTCTATGACTAATTCTGTCTCTTCTCCCCCCCAAACCCACCTTCTTCCCTCAGGTGGCACCAGCCTTCTTTTTTCCCTAGTAAAAAGAGCAGAAGTAATTGTTAAATACTTTTTGTCTTGCTCCTTTTTAAGTCTGATTATTCTGTCCTTGTACCTCCTCTCGCTTGTGTAGCGAAAGAAGGCCTTCTCCCCATCTTAATCCCTTCAACTGTTTGTAGTTCCTTCTGTGCCTTAGTTTGCTGCACCACCTTGCCTGCCACTTTAGCCAACTTCAGGTAGTATTTCTTATCTGTCTCACTCGCAGATCTCCTGTAGGCTGCCCTCTTGTCCCTCACCACCCTGGCAACCTCGGAGTTGAACCAGATTGGTGATTTGTCCCCCGATTTCTTTCCCCCTAAGCCTAATACACTCCACTGTGGCAGCCAGTGTTGCATCCTTCATGATGGTCCATTTTTTGGTCCATCCCCATGTCTGCTCTGACTCCCTCTAGGTGCAGCCGTAGCACCTCGCATATCTTCTTAAAATCTACCTTCCTGAAATCCATAATTTTGGTCTTAGTGGAGATGCTTTCTCTGCCCGTATCCAACCTGAACCACACTGTGCTGTGGTTGCTTCCCCTCCGGGATTCCTTGACTTATCTATTGTATGTGCTCCCCATTTGTGAGCACTAGATAAAGGATCGCCCCCTCCCTGGTGGGCTGAGTCATAACCCTGGCCTGTATCGCATCCAGGATCACCAGACTTCTGGCACAGGATGTGCGTGGTATACTCCAGACCACCTTGGGCAGATTAGTCCCCCCACCACTACCACCTCCCTCTTTCCTGCAGCTTCCAGCAGTTGTGTGAACTGCTCCCTGTCTCCTTCCTCCTGCTGGTTGGGCGATGTGTAGACCACCCCCAGCCTGACCTTCCTCCCTCTCTCTGTTGGTCTGGAGCTGAATCAACAGCATTTCCACATTCCCCTTTTCATTCTCCTGCCCCCTCCCTGATGTAAGTTGCCATCCCCCCCCAAATTACTTGACACCCTGGAGGCTTGGTTTTACAAGGATGGATGCCTTGGGGCAAATCAAAACCCTGTGTCCACTGCAAAGTTTGCAGCTGTGCTGAAGCCCCTCTGATGCAGTGCCAGCCAGTTTTAGAAGGGGTGGTGCAGTTGTGGCACCTCCGCTTTATGGCACATTGCGCCACAGGTTTGGTGCAAGTGCCACAATCCTGGACCCAAAGTTAGACCAGGGAGTACTTGGTCTAACTCCCTGTGTCCTAGGTTCTGGACTTGTGGGTGTTTGTGGCACGATTCTTTTAAAATCGTGCTTGCTGCAATGTTTGGTGCTAGTCACAACTTGCATCAAACACACCTCCACAAGTCTGCTGCACCACCACAACCATTTCTAAAATCGAGCCCTCTGTTTTCTGTATAATTTGTAACCTGGGATCGGGAGATCCCAGTCATTGTGTGGTGTAGCCCAGGTCTTAGTAATTGCTGCTCTATCTTCCTTCCCTTCTAAGAGGGCCTGCATGTCTGCCATCTTGTTACCGAGACTGTGAGCATTGAGTGACACCACCCTCCACCTCGACTCTTGTTTCTCCTTGCCTACTTTAACTTTTCCTGAACTGCTGTTCCCCTGCACTTTCCTCTTAAACCCCCATACTTGGTTGCCCCCTATGCCTTCTCACCCACCCTCCTGGTTACTTCTTGGGGAGAGGAGATCCAGCAACCTCCCTGTCCCAAGGTTTCTGGGCCTCCCAGCAGTTTCAGCTCTGATCGTTGCTTATGTATTTCCCCCAGCTTGTTGGAGTATGTTTGAGCCCTCCCTACTAAAGTGCAGTCTGTCTGCCGATATGGACATGTGAATGTTCTCGGTAGCAATCGAGTGGACATTGGTACAGAAAATTAATGCATGAATCGTATGCAGAATTTACTCTAGATATATCTAATAAAAGTTTGCCTGGCTTAGTGGCATCAGTACAGCACACCAGTTGGTCCACCCTAGTTACTAGCACAAATCCACCCCAGCTGACTTAGGCCAGTGTAGTCGTGGAGCGCTGTGAAGGTACTGCTGTTAGACTTTTTGTGTGTGGTGGGGGGGGGGGGGTTGTTGCATGTCCTCATTACTTATCCAACTCTTGTGTTGGATATGGGGCAGTATTGGACATGGTGGTTGACTGCACAGCATTCCAATCTCTCCTTCTGTTTTGCTTACAGATGTCTCATGTACAGATGTGGATGGACTCACAGCTGTTGGCAAAAATTGTCCTGTGTATGGATATCAGTGGAGTTGCATGTGCCTCTGCTGCTTCCTGGCATGGAGGCAAGCTACAGGTAAGTCCAAGAGAGAACTGCTTCTGCTTGGGGCCCACAGTGTATAGGGGAGGGGTTAGCCTGTTTTGCATCTGTGCTGTGAGCAGGGTTGTTTATCAACTTTTAGGACTTGCATAACCTCAACTGCTGACTCCCTGACCATCTCTACACCAGCAGGAGAGCAGGCGAGTAGTTACACTGATACCCGTGGTAGTCCACTTAGTGATGTACTCTTTTTCGAATAGCAGCATGGATCTCCCATTTTAACTGTAGTCTCTGCCTCAACTCCACAAGGTCCAACAAAAGCTATTTTAAATTATTTTTTATAGTCTGTTTGCCCAGCTACTGTACATAATGTTCTTTCAGCCTAGCTTCCAGTGAAATTGGGATTTTCCCCCATAGTAGACTAAAGCAGCAGTGCAGTAAAATTGGGCAGTGTGGTGTTTTTTTGTTTTACTGGGTAGGGTGCACTTGGCAAGTAAAAGCGCATTTCCAGGTACAGCTTAGCAGGATGCTACAGTGTGAACAATAAACACAAGATGCATTGTGCAGAAAGTTTGGAATCTGGCAAACATACAACAGGGGCAATAAGCAGTTCAAGAAGTTTACATACATGGGGTTGGAGAGCATAAATATATAATTAACATACATTTGGCAACACAATATGCAGGCTTGGGATTGCTTACTGGTGCACACTGGCTGGGAATATGGCCCGGGACATGAGGGTGATTTTAAAATGGATAACACAGTATGGGGAGAAGGGGAGTTGATCAGCACAGTGGCAAGAGGTTGACCCATAAGATGCCTAAAGAGAAGCCGGCCCGGTGACGCAGGCAGTTGAGGCACTGGTCACTACACCTCACGCCATGCCGGCAGCCCAGGTTGTCGGATCAGCAGGGGCGAGGGAGGATAGAGCGTCTGGAGGATTGCGCTAGTCTCCGGGGGGCAGGAGGAGGAGGGCCTTGTCCTTCTCGTTGACTGCAGTACGGGTCAGGAGGCACATACCGACATCCTCACAGTGGGGACGGACGGGAGGAAATGTGGAAAAGCTGGCAGGCCTCATGATGGCCCCACATCCCTGTGTCACCTCAGACTTCTGGATTGTGCTGGGGAGCTGGTACACTTCTTCCTGGCCGTACTGGGAGGTCGGGCTGGAGAGCAGAGTCCCTCCAAGGGAGGGGCATAGCCGCCTGCTAGGCTCCAGGAGCTTAAACATATAATGGGGGGGAAAGATGTCTAAAGAGGGCACCCTTAAAAGAGCACCTTTCTTGGTGCACCAGAAAACAAATAGGCTCCCTTACCTGCAGAGGAGTTCCATCATAGCACTTAGGGGATCATATTTTGCCCCCGAGGGGGCTAACTGCTGATCCCTTCCACTTCCTGATCGCCTACACCATCCCCTTACTTATTTTGCAGTGTCACGATAGGACCAGCACATGGATGGCATCAATGCAAGTCTCTGTCCAGCCTAATTTTAATAGTTATTTTCAATATTTAATTCGGACTTTTGGTACAAATGGAAGCCTATATTCAAGTAACCAGAGCCCTGTTACTTATAGAGGCTTCCATTTGTACAAAGTCTGATTTTTAACTACTGAAAATAACTGTAAAAATTAGACTCAATTTGACGCTGTCCTCGTGCTGGTCCTATAGTGACATCACAAAACAAGGAAGCACGGGGACAACATAGGTGGTCAGGAAGTAGAAAGGATCAAGCAGCTAGCCCCTTAGGGAGTAAAATATCCCTTCTAGGATCGTGGATATGTTCTAGGTCACACTTGTTGGCATGTCCTTTCCCTTTAAGAATCTTCCCGGAAGGTGTAAAAGCTAGCTTCTAGGGACATGGATATGATATTCATCCACACTTTCTGGCAGGTATCCTTGCCGCTTTAAATCTTGCCGGAAGGTCTTCAAGCTGGCTCCTCCCACCCACCCGGGTGGTAAAACTCTCGGCTCCGCCCCATGACGCCAGATCTTCCTTACCGCTTGGAAGCTCAGGTTCCCTCCTTAACGCTCTGCGTATAAGACTGGTTTCTATTTCTTCGGTTTACCTGAAATAACTTTTAAGGTTTTCAAGACTTCGGTCATTTATTTCCCTTGCGGCTGCGATGGACAAGTCGACTCCTGGTTTTCGGAGGTGCCCATGTGGGCAGAAGATGTCTCGGATGGATCCGCACTCCACGTGCGTCCACTGCTTAGGCCTTGAGCACGACCCGCAGGCCGGCGACCTGTGCTCTTCCTTCTCGGTCTATGTCCTGGAAGACCGCGCCGCCCATTCACAACTTGGGCGCCCCGAGAAACATTACCCGCCGGTAAAGTCGAAGGAGGCCGGTTTTGCGGTTTCCGCGGCGGCTGGCTCGGTGAAACGGCTCTAGCAGATGATCGCCCTCGAGGAGGAGGCAGCGCAGGCCGCATCTTCGTCTTCCTCGGCCGCGGCCTTTATCCCGCTCTCCTTGGGATCCTCCTATTCAGCTTCTTTTAAGGAGCTCTGTCAGTCCCTTTCCACCAAGGGAGAGGGACCAACAACTTCAGGACTTTCCTCTTGGTCCAAAAAGGACTCCAAAGGTAAGTCCCTCCGTCGGCAGCTCTTGGGAGTGGGAGATCCCCTCGAGTAGTCGGCCGTCTCTCGGCGACCCGCCCGGCCCGGCCACTGGCCTCACGGTGTGCCCGTCAGGTCAGTTGACCGAGACACCCCGTCGGCAGTCAAGATTTCTCGACCCTTCAGGCGGGTTGTCGACCGATGAAGCCGAAACCCTCACTCCCGGTTCCCCAGCGGAGATCTTAGTTACCAGCGGGCTTGCCTATACCTCCGGTTCTGGAGTCCCGGTTGAAACTTCCGGGCGAGGGAGAGTGGTTTCTCCACCTGCCCCAGAACCCTCCTCTAAATGCAGAGTTCTCTGTCTCGGACATCTTCTTGGTCAGCCGATCCCGCCCGACATAGGCGGTCTCGAAATACTGTAATAGCAGCGTCGCCGCTCGTCTCGTCTTCCTCCTCTGACGAGAGAGGCCCATAAGTTAGCCGGCCTTCTGAGGACCTCATGTGGCAACAGCTCCTTCTGTCCAGGAGTAAGCCGATGTCGTCTCCTTCCCTGGCCATCAAGTGGCTGTCACCGGAGCGGCCGAAGCAACCCCTCGCCCTAGCCAAGGCGCCTGCCCCCGGGCCTGTTGCTCGACCGAAACCGGCTGCCCCACCGATTCTGGTGGAACCTCCGCCTCCACAGCCGAAAATTGGGGCCCCGACCAAGAATTCTTGGTCGGCCCAGGGCCTGCCCCATAGGCTGTTGGTCACCCTCACTCCTGACTGCCCTCGGCAGGTGGAGGGTGGCTCAGGCCCAAGGCAGCTCTTTGCGGACTCGTCAGTCAGACGATTCCTCCCTGTTCTCCAGGCAGGTCGACTTGGAGTCCTCCGGAGGTCAGTCGCTGGACGATAGCCCATCGTCCTTCATGGGTTTGCTTAGGCTCATCTGAGTCCACCGGGATGCAGCTCGAGCCCGTATCCAAGCGGGCCAAGTGTCCCCTTACGGAGATATTGGACCGAGGGGATTCTCACGCGGAGGCCTTTCCGGTGGCCGAGGCCATTGTCGGCCCGGCCTTGGAGCTCTGGCAGCTTCCTGCCCTGTGCCTTCGGCCAGGATGGCGAAGTATGCCGTACCTACCGGTTCCCTGTCCGGGTTTTTGGAACACCCCTTAGCCGAGGGGTTGGTTGCTGACAGCGTCTTCCGGCGTGCCAGAAGTGCCAGGGACGTGGACAAGCGTCCCGACAAGGAGTCCAAGAAGTTGGACTATGCCAAGTGCAAAGTCTACGCTGCATCCTCCCTTGGCCTTCATCAGGCCAGCTCGGCTGTGCTGATGGCACTCTTTTCTCACGCCCTGTTGGGCTTCCTGGATGAGGTAGTCCCTCATCTCCCGGCTGACCTACAGACCACGGTCAAGCAGGTGCGGGACCAGGGCAGGGCAGTGGCCAAGCAGCAACTTCAGACTGCTCTGGACATCGGCGACTCATGTACCAGTTCAGTTGTGACCGCAGTGGCTATGTGCCGTCTGGCATGGCTGAGGATATCCACCTTCACAGTGGATACCAAGCACAAGTTGGCGGATGTCCCCTTCTTGGGGACCGACCTCTTCGGCCCTGGAGTGGAAGGTCACCTCCAGAGGACCGAAAAGTCCAATGCCACTCTGGACTCTGTCTCCTCCGCCCAGAGGGACAAGGGCCACCGACCGCAACCCAAGCCCTTTCGTCTGTCTGCGCCCACGGCACATCCGGCCCAGCAGCATCAGGGCCAGCAGGCTCGCACTTGGCATCCCAAACCCAAGCCTGCGGCTTCCTCTTCCAGGAAGCAGGAGGTAAAGGCCAGGAGGTCCCTCTGCCGGTTCCTCCTCCAAGCCTGCCCAGTGACGGGTCGAGGGGTATCGCCCCCAACCTCGTCACTCCACCGCAGGTTCCCCCCGTGGGGGGACGGTTCCGCCACTTCCTTTCCGCCTGGTCCGCTATCACCACAGATCGGTGGGTGCTGGAAGTGGTAGGAAAGGGCCTGCCTCTGGAGTTCGAGCAGGCCCCGCCCTTCCGAGCCGTTGCCCCCGAGGGGGCCTCGGGGTCCGCAGCCTCGCGAGCCGACATCGCTCTGCTCCTCGAGAAAGAGGTGATCAGAGAGGTGGCAGACCCTCCCTCAGACCCGGGATTTGTGTCCAGATACTTCCAGGTCCCAAAATGGACGGGGGGCTGGCGCCTCATTCTTGACCTGCACGACCTAAACAAGTTCCTAAGGTCTCGGACCTTTAGGATGGTCACTCTGGCTCAGATAATACCATCCCTGGAACGAGGCATGTGGTTCTGTTCTCTGGACCTACAGGACGCGTTCTTTCACATCCTTATCCGTCCGTCTCACCAGAGATTTCTTCGCTTTCGAGCGGAGGGATTCCTTTTCGAGTTCTGAGCCATGCCCTTTGGCCTTTCTCTTGCTCCCAGGGTCTTCACCAAATGCATGGCAGTGGTGACAGCATTCCTGCGGCTCAGAGGGTCGGTGTACCCTTACCTGGACGATTGGCTGATAGCAGCCCCCTCCAGACAGTAGGTGGAGCGGTCCAGAGATCTGGCCCTCCAGGTTTGCTCTCAGATTGGCCTTCTCATCAACGATGCCAAGTCGGAACTTGGACCGAAGCAGGTGATTCTTTTCATCGGGGCAGAGCTCGACTCTCTTCGAGCCAGAGCACGGCTCCTGGCGGACAGGGCTGAGGTTCTTTCCTCCTTTGCCCAGTCATTTCTGGTTGGGCAATCACGCCCTGCCCGGGACTTCCTGCGCCTCCTGGGTCTCATGGCGGCCTGCACCAGCGTGGTCCATTGGTCCCGCTGGCACATGCGTCCTCCTTCAGTGGGGATTGGCCAGCCAGTGGTCACAACGCTGCGATCCATTGGACCAGCTAGTGACGGTGACCCAGGGGATGTGGAACGCTCTCCAGTGGTGGACTGTTTCAGCTCATTTGCAGGAGGGCATCCCGTTTGTCCGCCCCGAGCCGACTGTCTCTCTATCGACCGATGCCTCTCTAATGGGTTGGGGTGCCCATCTGGGGGAGCACAGAGCGCACGGCCTCTGGTCCCCTAGGGAGTCCCGATGCCATATCAACCTGCTGGAGCTTTGGGCGGTTCGTCTAGCCCTCACCGCCTTTGCTCTGTTTCTACGAGGTCAAGTGGTTCAGGTCCAGACGGACAATACCACAACCATGTACTACCTAAACCGCCAGGGCGGGACGCGCTCCATGCCTCTGTGCAAGGAAGCTGTCCGTGTTTGGTCACTCGTGCGCAGCCTGGAGGCGGATCTCCTAGCCATCCATGTGGCAGGAGCCTACAACACCCTGGCCGATGCCCTAAGCCGGATAGGGGCTGTGTCCGAGTGGTCTCTCCTGGTGGAGGTAGTACAAGATCTGTTCTCCCACTGGGGCACACTTCAGGTGGACCTGTTTGCCTCAAGGGAGAATTCGAAGCTGAGGCTGATTCATGCCCGCCCACCTCAGCAGGGCTCACTGCAGGGGATGTCTTCTCGAGGCTGTGGACCCCAGGCCTCTTCTACGCCTTCCCCCATTTCCCTTGATCCACAAGGTGCTTCTCAAGGTGAGGAGGGACAAGGCGCAGGTGATTCTGGTAGCCCCAGACTAGCCCCGCCAATGCTGGTATCCAGATCTCCTCAGCCTCAGCTCCAGGCTCCCGAGGCAGCTCCCAGCTCGCCCGGACCTGTTATCAATCAGGGGAAGGTGTTCCATCCGGACCTTCAATCCCTGCACCTTACTGCCTGGTTCCTGAGCGGCTAGAGTTCCAGGCCTTGGGTCTTTCCGGCGAGGTCCTCAACGTAGTTGAGGCATCCCGTAAGGAGTCGACCAGAAAATGCTATGCCTTCAAATGGAAGAGATTCTCCATTTGGTGTCAGGGCAAGGGCCTGGACCCTTCCTCTTGTCCCTTGGCAAGCATCTTGGACTACCTATGGTCCCTTTCTCAGCAAGGGCTTAGGTCGACGACCCTAAAGGTGCACCTGGCAGCCATCTCTGCTTACCGGGCCGGGAAGCAGTTGGTGGCACAGGAGAAGGTGGTCTGGCGCTTTTTCAAAGGCCTTGATCACATTTCCCCTCCGGTGCGAGAACCTCCACCTCCGTGGGATCTACTGCTGGTATTGGCAAAGCTCAGGGGCAAGCCATTCGAACCAATGCACAGGTGTGACATCTCTCACCTGTCGTGGAAGACTGCCTTCTTGGTGGCTATCACATCAGCCAGAAGGATGGGAGAGCTCCAGGCGCTTTCCTTCGAGTCTCCTTACCTGGTCTTCCACAGGGACAAGGTTGTCCTGCGCCCCCACCCGAAATTCCTTCCGAAGGTGGTGTCTGAGTTTCACCTTAACCAGGTGTTGACTCTGCCGGTGTTCCACACCAATCTCACAACTCGAGGAGGCGAAATATAGGCTTCATACTCTGGACCCAGAGTGACTCGCTTACTATAAGCGAGGCTGAGATTCGAGGAGAGGTTCGCCAGCTGCTTGTCACCACGCTGAAGCCGCACCTGGCAGACCTGCAGCCAAGCGGACGATAAGCAGGTGGGTCACCTCCTGCATAGATCTCTGCTATAGGTTGGTGGGCATGGAGCCTTCCAGAGGGATAAGAGCTCATTCTACCCGCCATACCGCTGCATTGGTAGCTGCTTCCATGGACGTCCCTATCCAGGATATCTGCAGGGCTGCTACCTGGAAGTCTGCACATACCTTCATAACCCACTACCACATCGACCTTGAGTCACGCCGGGATGCTGGTTTTGGGCCTTGATTCTCCAGTCTCTATTCCTTAAGTAGGGGGTGTGCGCCTTGCCTCCCTCCTCCCGGAGAACTGCTAGGAGTCTGCCAGAAAGTGTGGATGAACAATATATCCATGTCCCTAGAAATACAGGTTACTCACCTGTAACAGGAGTTCTAGGAATGGTATATGATGTTCATCCATATAACTCCCACGACCTCCCGGCCATCGACGCACAACCTGAGCTTCCAGCGGGCCAGATCTGGCGTCATGGGGTGGAGCCGAGAGTTTTACCACCAGGGTGGGTGGGAGGAGCCAGCTTGAAGACCTTCTGGCAAGATTTAAAGCGGCAAGGATACCTGCCAGAAAGTGTGGATGAACAACATATACCATTCCTAGAACTCCTGTTACAGGTGAGTAACCTGTTTCTCCCACCCACCCAGGTGGTATATCCCTCGGCTCCGCCCCATGACACCAAATCTTCCTTCCTGCTGGAAGATTCAGATTCTCTCCTTATTGCTCACGCGTTAGTGTGTAGGCCATGGCGCATAAATTTACGGATTTACCCAAACTTACACTTGTTAGTTTCTCCAAGTAGCTTCGCGATCTCTACCGTGATGGAGGACAAGTCCTCGCCTGGTTTCCGCCGCTGCCCGTGCAGACGAGATGTCTGACGACCGCATGTTTTCATGCGTTTTATTGCCTGGGTCACGATCATGACGCAGGCGTCGCGAGGTATCATGCATTTTCATCTGAATGTTTTGGGCCGATGCGTCTCGCACAGCTGCAGTTGGGCAGACCAGAAAAACTGAACCTGCGGTCAAATTCGAGGGAAGCCCATTGGGCGGTCTCCATGCTTCTGAGGTCCAGTAAACAACTGGAACAGATAGAGGCCTTGAAGAAGAGGAAGCGGCTTTGGCGGCTGATCGGTCCTCTTCTATATCTATCTTCGTCCTGCTCAACCTGGGCTCCACCTTCTCTGGCTCCTTTCAGGAGAGGTCACTCCCTCCCTACCAAGGGAGAGGGCCACTCGGGGACTCGAGTCTCTTGGTCCCGTAAGGACAAGGAGCAAAAGGAAGGATAGTCTCGCTAAACTGTTATTGGGACCGTGAGAGATCTCGGTCCAAGGAATCTTCCGTCTCAGTTGAGGTTGCGGCCTCTGCTGCTGGCTTCACGGTACTCCTGTCAGGCCAGCCAGCTGAGACATGATGATGATGATGATGATGATGATGATGATGATGATGATGATGATGATGATGATGATGATGATGATGATGATGATGATGATGATGATGATGATGATGATGATGATGATGATGATGATGATGATGATCAATCATCACAGTCGACCCATTGTCACTCGATGAGACCAACTCCTTATTCAGGAGCCTGGACCCACACAGGAGACCCATCCTGCTGGGAATCTGCTCATGTTTCCGGTCCCTGACCTGGAAGAGCCGCGGTTCTCCCCGGTTCTTTCCAAACGGCCCCATCGTCATCCCCCCCCCGGCCGATGGTCCAAGTCGAGGTCTCTAACCCCTTCGACTGAAAGGCCAAAGAAGGTGCATAAGCACTCCAGAAAGCACCACCACCACCATTCTTCCTCTTCCTCCTTGGATGAGGAGAGGCTTCAATGCAAACTGCATCGACATTACATGGATTTGATGTGGCAGCAGCTGATTGTCAGGCCAGAAGTCTGCTCTGACTTCTACCCCGGCCATTACTTGGCTGTCACCCTCTAGGCCGACGCAGACTCCTCAGGAGCCGGTCCGTACCATTCCTTCACCTGTAGAGCCAGTCAAGACCCTTCCGGTTCGGCCGAAACTGTCTTCTCCACTGATTTGTGGTGAAGTTGCCATCTAAGCAGCCTCCTTCGGGGGTTCCTTTTTAGGGAGTCTCTGCCTACGTGGGAAGCCAGGAACGGGCAGTCGGTCACCCTCACTCCAACCGTCCTAGACGGGTGGAGGGCAACTCTGGTGGCCAGCCAGTCGATTCAGACTCCTGAGTCGGAGGACTCTGACCTATTCTCGCTCCTTGGATGAGGACTCCGTCGGAAGTCTTCCACTGAGGAAGGCTGTACTTCCTTCATGGGCATTCTCAGTCGCCTCTCTGAATCCATGGGGATGCCCTCTGAACCCACTCAGAAATGGGCCGAATACCCCCTCATTGACCTCTTCAAACGAGGGGGTTCACTGACAGAGGCATTCCCAGTGGCCGAGGCCATTGTTGGTCTGATTTTGGAGCTGTGGCAGCACCCTGCCCCGCGCCCTCAGCCCAAATGGCCTGCAAGTATGTGTTACCCATTGGTTCCCTTTCAGGATTCACAGGGCACCCCTCGGCTGAGGGATTGGTGACTGAATCTGTGTTCAAGCACTCTGGTAACTTGGGAGATGCCAATAGACATCGAACGTAGTGTCCAAAAAACTGGACCATTTGGCCTGGTAAGTCTGCTGCCTCTTCACTGGGCCTTCGTCAGGCA
This sequence comes from Neoceratodus forsteri, assembly GCA_016271365.2. Lineage (NCBI taxonomy): Eukaryota > Metazoa > Chordata > Ceratodontiformes > Ceratodontidae > Neoceratodus > Neoceratodus forsteri. The sequence goes on along the minus strand of CM028132.1, from coordinate 345,884,418 downwards.
AGCTCTGCTGTTGTCATGGCGCATTTTTCTCTCACCCTTTGGGGCTCTCTTGATGAGGTTCTTCCTCACCTTCCTGCAGAGTTTCAGACCACGGTCAAGCAAGTCCGCGACCAGGCCCAGGTGATTACGAAGCAGCAACTCCAGATGGCTCTGGACCTCGCTCAGTTGTGGCCATGGTTGCCATGCGCCACAGGGCTTGCTTGAGGGTCTCCAGCTTCACGGTGGACACTCTGCACAAATTGATGGACGTCCCTTTCCTGGGTGCCGACCTTTTCAGCCCCGGTGTGGATGGTCACCTCCAGTGCTTAGAAAAATCCAGTGCCACCTAGGACTCTGACTTCTACTCAGAGGAATCCCAGGGTTCCAAAAAGCAGAAGAGAAAAACCTTTTCGGTCTTCTCCCCTGCTGCCAAGCAGCCCCATTTCCAATTGGGGCAGCAGCATCAGCAGGCTCAACCTTGGCACCCTTGGCCCAAGTCCAGGCCCCAGCCGCCTATAAACCAGACTGTCTTCCTCAAAGTCTGCCAAGTTATGGGGTGGCCAACCAAATACCCATCACACCAGCTCTTAGTCCTCCCATGGGGGGCTGGCTCTGCCACTTCCTTTCTGCCTGGTTCACTGTTACAACAGACAGGTGGGTTTTGGAAGTGGTCGGCCAGGGACTGCCTCTGGAATTCGAGCAGTACCCACCAAACTGAGCCCGCACTCCACAGGAAGAAATGGTGTCTGTACACACTCGGTTGGCTCTCCGAGACATCGCCCAACTCCGCAAGGAGGTGGTGGCCAGAGTAGCGGACCCCCTGTCAACCCAGGGTTCGTTTCCAGGTGTTTCCTGGTCCCAAAGCGGATGGGGAGCTGGCGCCCCATTCTAGATCTGCATGACCTGAACCAATTTCTCAGGTCCCGCACATTGAGGATGGTAACTCCGTCTCTGATCATACAATCTCTCGAGCAGAACATGTGGTTTTACTCTCGATCTCCAGGACACGTTCTTTCACGTCCCGATCTGTCCATTTCACCAAGGTTCCTCCCATTTTTGAGCAGAGGGAGCCCTCTTAGAGTTCCAAGCCATGCCATTCAGCCTGTCATCGGCCCTCCGTGTCTTCACCAGATGCATTGCAGTGGTGACTGCCAATCTTCGGCATCAAGGGGTCAGAGTGTACCCCCGTCTCAACGACTGGCTTATGGCTGGTTCCTCCAGACAGGAGGTGAAGTCCAGGGATCTGGCCCCTCCAGATCTGCATCGAACTTGGTCTGGTCAATGAGACCAAGTTGGAACTCGTACCTTCGCAGGTGATCTGTTTTAATCGGGGCAGAGCTCTACTCTTGCCGAGCCAGAGGCAGGCTCCTGGTGGACAGGGCGGAGGTTCTCTCCTCCTTTGCCTAGTCATTTCTGGTTGGGCACTTGCTCCCTGCCTGGGACTTCCTGCACCTTCTGGGATACATGGCAGCCTGCACTACTGTGGTCCGATGGGCCCAGTTGAATATGCGCTCCTTCAATGGGAGCTGGCCAGCCAGTGGACTCTGACATGGTCTCCTCGACCAGCTAGTCACTGTGACCCAGAAGATGTGGGACGCGCTGCAGTGGTGGACCGTCCTAGCACACCTGCAGGAAGGGATCCTGTTCGTCCATCCCGAGCAGACTGTCGTTCTCTCGACCAGTGCCTTTGACAGGCTGGGGTACCCACATGGGGAATCTGAGTCCACAGGCACTGGACCCCCGAGGAATCCTGATGTCATATCAACCTGCTGGAGCTCTGAACACTCTGGCTGGCACTGTCAGCATTCGCTTTGCTCCTTCAGAGTTGGGTGGTGCAAGTCCAGACAGACAGTGCCACAACTATGTACTCTCTGAACAAGCAGGGTGGCACGCATTCCCAGCCTCTGGAGGGAAGCACTCTGCATCTGGACCCTTGTGAGCCAACTGGAGGCAGATCTCCTAGCCTTCCATGTGGCAGGAGCCTTGAATCAACTGGCAGATGCTGTCAGCCATGTGGGCTAGGTGTCTTACAAATGGTCTCTCTATCCAGAGGTAGTACACAATCTCTTCTCCCACTGGGGCAAACCTCTGGTGGATTTGTTCACCTCCAGGGAGAATGCAAAGCTGAGGCTTTTTCATGTCTGCCTTCCTCAGCAGGGCTCACTGCAGGGGGATGCCTTCTTGAGGCCATGGAACTCAGGCCTCTTCTATGCCTTCCCTTGGTTCATAAGGTGATCCTCAAGGTCAGGAGGGACAAGGCACAGGTGAGCCTGTTAGCCCCAGACTGGCCTCACCAGTTCTGGTATCCAGATCTTCTCCTGCCTCGGCTCCAGGCCTCCAAGGCATCTTCCTGTATGCCCGGACTGGATATCAAGTCAGGGGAAGGTATTCCATCTTGACCTTCAATCCTTGCACCTGATAGCCTGGTTCCTGAGCGGCTAGAGTTCCAGGCTTTGGGTCTCTCCAGAGATGTACTCACTGTTGTGGAGACGTCTAGGAAGGAGTCAACTAGGAGGTGCTATGCCTTCAAATGGAAAAGATTTTCCATTTGGTGTTGGGACAAGGGCTTGGACCCTGTGTCGTGTCCAGTGGCTAGCATCCTGTACTACCTTTGGTCCCTGTCCAAAGGGGATCTTCAGTCTACGACCCTTAAGGTGCACCTGGCAGCCATCTCTGCTTACCGGGCGCATGCCGGTCAGCAGGCGGTAGCTCAAGAGAGGGTGGTCTGGTACTTCTGTAAAGGCCTTGACCATATTTCCCCTCTGGTGTGTGAACCACTACCACCACCGTGGGGTCTACTGCTGGTACTGGCAAAGCTCGTGGGCAAGCCATTCGAACTGATGCACAGGTGTGAGATGTCGCATCTGTCGTGGAAGACCACCTTCTTGGTGGCCATCACGTCAGCCAAAAGGACTGGGAAGCTACAGACTGTCTCCTTACCTGGTGGTCTGCAGGGACAAGGTTGTCTTGCACCCCCATCCGAAATTCATTCCGAAGGTGGTGGAGTTTCACTTTAAACAGGTGACTCGCTGGTGTACTACCCCAGTTGCACCTTGGAGGCCTCGTACAGGCTCCATTCTTTGGACCTGAGATGAGCGCTCTCTTATGAGGAATGGACGGCTGAAGTTCGGGGAGAGGTTCACCAGCTGTTTGTCACCTGTGCTGAAGCCACGCCTTGCAGACCTGCAGCCAAGCAGAGGATTGGCAGATGGATTACGTCGTGCATTGATCTCTGCTATAGGTTGCCAGGCAAGGAGCCTCCCAGAGAGGTGAGAGCTCACTCCACCCGCCATACTGCTGTCAGTGGCTGCTTCCAGGGACATCCCTATCCAGGAAATGTGTAATGCTGCTACCTGGAAGTCTGGAAACGCCTTCATTTCCCACTACTACATCGACCTAGCGTCATGCCGGGATGCTGGTTTCGGGGCCTCTGTTTTCCAATCTGTTTCCCAAGTAAGAGGTGTACGCCTTGCCTCCCTCTTCCTGGAGAACTGCTAGGAGTCTGCCAACAGTTATGGATAGAACAACATATCCACGATCCTAGAAAAACTGGTTACTCACCTGCAACAGTAGATCTTCCATGGAGTGGTCTCTGGCCACAGGTAGTACACTTGGGTCGTTACCAGAGGTCGTGGTGGTGCATGACAGCTCTTCTAGCAGTCTTTTCCAGGGGCTGCCCAGACATCACATAAGCTTCCTGTTTCCTGTGTAAGTGTGGGCAGTCCCTGGTATCCTCTGTTCATTTTCCTGCCATCTTCAACTCGCACCCAGCAGCTTGAGTAACTTCAGACCGCAGTCTTCAACAAGAATTTGAGCAAATGACTGTCTAAAGAATCTTCAGGCTAGATGGCATTTTCTTTTCTGCCATTGCAGTAGAAAGATCTACTACTTCGACAACCACACCACTTGAGTAAGGTGTCTGGGACCCACACACACCACTTCCTGCATACATTGCCAGGATTTCAACCAGGAAACCCGTCGACTATGGCTGCAGGAAATCAAAAGCCATTTAATGGAGCAGAAATTCTCTTGTGGAGAATCGTCGGCTTGTCCCAAGAGTTCCCCATCCACTGATTCTCATAAACTGCATGAGAAGAGGCTCTCCTCAACCTCCATGCCAAAGCGCTCATTGACTGCCACCATTACAGGTGCCCCACCATAGATTATGCATTCTCAGACTGCCTCCTCAACAGGAGGTTATTCCCTCTCGTCAATTGCACTTTCCAGCACATTGACGGCAGTCTACAGTGAATCCTTTATGGGTTCCATAGACGTCCCATTGACTGGAGCTCCTTTCCAGTCGACGGGGACATCATTTTTACTGCATAATACTGCTTCCCCAGCAGTTCCATTGAGGAACCGCATTCCACTGGGGAAACCTACTGCATTTGCTATGCATACTGCCCCTCCACTCACAGGGATTGGAAACCTGGACTCTACCACCCAGGAGCAAGACCTGCTCTGGCCACTCGTCTAATCCCCTCCACCATCCCTTTGGTTTCCCAGACCCCCCCCCAAGGTATCAACTGGATGTTACTTCAGTAGTACAGCAGGTCTTGCATGCCATGCAGCATGCTTAGCCCTCTGATCCAGGAGTGCCAAGCCACCCATCCCGTTCCCCCTACTCCTCCGCCAAAACGCTTTCAGGGTGACGGGGATCCTTTACCATCCTGGTCATCTCCCTCATATGTGGATGACTATGTATCAGAAGAGCCTGAATTTCCAGTAGATTTTACCAGAGATCTGGAGGATGAGGAATTCTAGGACATGGATTTCCAGCCCCAGTCTCCCCTATCTGAGATCTCCTCCCTAAATGAGGATTTATCTAGGCAGGTGACTGCCTCTCCTCCAGATGACCCATCCTTCCATGAGATGATGGTCCAAATTCAGAAAGTCATGGATTTTCTACTACCGAACATGATGGACAACGTAAGGATATGGCAAACTAGAGTTACCAGAGGATCCAATCTTAGTGGTGCCCCCACTAATCCGAACGTACCAAAATGCTATGCTTGCAGCCTGGCATCAGCTTTCCTCTTACAGCTATTCCGCGCAAGGCGAATCGCCTCTACCAGGCTCCTCTGGATCATCCCTTTTTATCCACCACTCCCGAAACAGATTTGGTGGTGATTGCTGCCGCTCATGGTCGTACTAAACAATCGAAATACATGATACCCTTGCCTCTGATAGATTCCTGCAGGATAGATTTGGGGGGGTATTCCAGGCAAGTACCATGAATCTCAGAATCCTAAATTATATGGGACATATGGTCAGATACCGGCATACTCTGGTCCTCTGCCATTGAATTAATCAAACTCCCTCTGCCACAGGAAAGGGGACAGTTACTGGCTACAATATCTACTGGCAACTCCATTTCCCAACACTTCGTTCAGGATATGATGCGGATGATACTTCGGCCCACATGTCAGCAACTGGCATTGCCTTGCGTCGCCATGCTTGGCTCCGCGTCTCAGGCTTCACACCTGATTTACAGTATAGAGTAGTCAATGCCTCATTTAATGGGTCCAAGCTATTCGGGCCAGGTTCCAAACACTGATTGATGATCTTACCGTTCTCAGTCCTCCTTTTATTCAAACAAAAGGTAGAAAATACAGAGGCTCACATTGGGGCGGCTTCCAAGGTCGTTATCAATCTACCATAACCAACATCTCTGCAGCCAAGGGCTCACTCCCACCCTCCTGGTGGGGCTGGTCAGCCCGTCTCCCAGTGACCACCTGGGGTTCTGTCCACTCTTTCTTAACCAGGCCTGGGAAGCTGTGGGCGGTTGTTTTACCCTCCATTTGGAGGCCTGGAAAACGATCCCATCGGACGAGTGGGTACTTCAGATCATTCAGAGGGCTCTCACTGTGGAACTACTTTCCAGACCTCCCCATCATTCGGCGCCCCCCCCCCCAGCTCTGTCCATTACCCACCAGACCATATTCTTCTCCAGGAGAAACTACAGGCTTTTCCAACCAAGAAGGTCGTTTACCTGTTACCCCCCTACAGAACACCAAAAGGGGTTTTACTACCACTTCCTGGTACCTAAACAAACTGGCGATCTCGGACCAATACTGGACCTCAGACAATTGAACCTATACGTCCAGTACAAAAGGTTCTGCATAGTCGCCCTAAACTCCATCATGCCAATGTTGAAACAAAGGGATCGGCTATGTGCCCTAGATATGAAGGATGCCTACCTACATATCCTCATCCATCCTGCCCACCACAGGTTCCTTTTTCACCTGCTGGGTCAACACTGCCAATTCAGAGCACTCCCATTCGGCCTCTTATCTGCCCCGAGAGTGTTTACCAAGTGCCTAGCGATAGCAGCAGCAGCCCTATAACGAGACGGGCACTTTGTCTTCCCATATCTGGACGATTGGCTCATCAAAGCAGAGTCCAAAGCGCCTCTGCTTCTCTTCCCCAGCCATTCCAAGCTCTAGGGATCGGTCAGTTGGCCAAAGTCCAATCCGACCCCTACACAGTCGCTCCAATATATAGGAGCGGTCCTAGACACAGTCTCCGCCAGAGCCTTCCTTCCAGCCAACAGACAAGACCAGCTTCTGTCTCTGGTGTTGCAGATACAAACCCAGAAAATTGTCACAGCCAGATACATGCTATGCCTCCTAGGTCCCATGGCCGCTACCATCCCTACGGTAGCTTTTGCCTGTTTTCATATGAGACCAGTCCAGTGGGGGTCTTCAGAACCAGTGGTCTCAAAGAACAGGAAATTTCAAAGACAAAATCAGTTGCTACCACACTGCAGTCTGCCCTAGTACAGTGGACCCTCTGAGTCGACCTATGTAAAGGTATGCCCTTCTAGTCACCGCCACCACAGCAGACGTTGACTACAGATGCATCCCTGGAAGGGTGGGGTGCACACCTGGGCCCTTACAGGACACAAGGCAAGTGGACCAGTTCTGTCTCTCATCCCCGCATCAGTCTCCTGGAACGGAGGGCGGTTTGCTTAACCCTCCAGGCCTTTCAACCTCGCATGTCTCTGGGACCATTGCTGATTCAGTTAGACAACACCGCAGTAGTATTCTACCTCAACCAACAAGGAGGTACGAAATCCCATACTCTGTGCAAAGAGACCTTGCAGTCTGGCAGGAGGCCATTGGGCAACATCTTGTACTGACAGCCGTCCATCTACCAGGACATCACAACCTCCTGGCCAGCCTAAGTTTCCAGTCTGCACACGAATGGACACTTCATCACGAAGTGCTTCAAAAGATCTTATCTGTGGTGGACTCCTGCAACTAGATCGGTTTGCCTCCCCAGTCAATCACCATTTCCCAGATACTGTTCCATTTCCCGAGCAAAAAGGGATGGTCTATAGATGCCCTTTCCCACGCGTGGACACTCTTCTTATATGCTTCCCCCCGCTTCTGCAATGGACTCTACTGAAATGACGATTCTGATTGCCCCTCTGTGGCCTCGGCAGGTGTGGTTCTTCCTCCAACAGTTCTCAGTGGAGGAACCCGGTCCGTTGCCAGTTGGACCAGATCTCTTGGCTCGGAATCAAGGGACTCTTCTACATCCCAACCTGAAAGCCATGCACTGTCATGCTTGGCTCCTGAGAACGCTTCTATAGCACATTTAAAAGTGTCCTCCCCTGTTGCCAATGTATTACTGGCCTCGCATAAACCAGCGACTAGGGAAACCTATACAATGCCAAATGGAAACGCTTTTCCATATGAGCCACTTCCTGGTCATTGGATCCCTGTCCTGTCCACTGACGAAAGTCTTGGATTACCTGGCCTCAATTGCCGAAACAGGATTGTTATTCCTCCAAAGTCCTTTTGGCCTCTATTTTGGCTTTTCACGAACCTCGGGATGGCAGATTACTGTATCAGTATCATCTAGCCAAAATGTTTTTCCAAGAGGAATGTTGCATGTTAACTCGTTCACTCCACAGAGCTCTCCCGAGTTCTACTACTTGTCTCCTGTATACTCTTAACACTGCATCCTGGGCCTTTCTAAGTAAACTCGATCCATAATCCGCATGCCCCAAACAAATGCCAATATCTCATGAACCGTAAGTGCTACACACAAAGTATGAGTGGCAAAGTTGTTCAGCACCAAATAACTTTCCAATGGTGCCATGCAATTAATAAGTAATTTCTAGGGACGTGGATATGTTCAGTCCACACTGTCCGGCAGGTACCTTGCTGCTTTAAGATGTGCCGGGAAAGTTTTTAAGCTGGCTGCTCCCACCCACCCGGGTGGTAAAACCCTCGGCTCCACCCCATGACGCCAGATCTGGCTTCCTTACCGCTTGGATGCTCGGGTTCCCTCCTTGGCGCTCTTGCAACTTTAGGCCTGGATCCTAATCCTTAAGTTTTCCTGAAAATCACCTTAAAATTTACAAGACTGAAGTCTTCTACTTCCTTCGCGGCTGCGATGGATTCGTAATCTACTTCCGGCTTCCGTCAGTGCACTTGCGGGCAGAAGATGTCTCGTACTGCCCACACGCCATGTGCATTTACTGCCTGGGGCTTGCCCATGATCCGCAGTACTGCGATCTCTGCAAGTCTTTTTAGGCTTCAGTTCTGGAAGACTGTGCTGCCTGACTCCAACTGGGGCGCCCCGAGAAACTGTTTCCACCAGTGAAGTCTAAGGAGGCCCATTGGGCGGTGTCCGAGGCTGAGGACTCCGTGGAGCAGCTAATCGTCCTCGAGGAGGAGGCCCTGGGCCGCTTCTTCTGCTTACTCGGCGTCGCCGTTTATCCCACTCTCCTTGGACTCCTCCTACACTGCTTTCTTTAAGGAGCTTTGTCAGTCCCTCCACCAAGGGAGAAGGGCCGTCGGGGACTCACTTGAGTAGGTCGAAAAAAAAAAAAGGAACCGAAAGGTAAGTCCCACCATCTACATTCATGGGAGCGGGATAGATCTTGCTCCCCAAAGCATCTGCATTCGGATTCGGTCAAGGTTGCAGCTAAGGCCACCGGCTTTTCAGTGTCGCCGTTGGGTCAACCGGCCGAGACACCCGTGTCGACCGAGATTTTTCTCGACCTGTTGGATAGGTTGTCGACTGGAGAAGCAGATAACTCTCTTTCACGAGCACCCCTGATGGTTACCGAGGACTTGCCTCGGCCTCCCGTGCCGAAGTCCCCGGTCAAGGACCCTGAACCAGGGGATGAGCGGGTTTCCTCGCCCCTCTTCGACCCACCATCGGCGACCCGACTCTCTGTCCTCCTCCGTGTCGGGTAGGTGCCACAGACATTGGCTGTCTCTGTCCCGACATCACAGAAAGCGGCGTCACCGCTCGTCCTCATCGTTCTCTTTGCAGGATACGCTGCGGCGCAAGTTGCGTCGGCGCTATGAGGACATGATGTGGCAGCAGCTCTCGTTGGCCGGCAACAAGCAGACTCCGTCGCCTTCCCAAACCATTAAGTGGCTGTCGCCTGAACGACCGAAGCAACCTCTCGCCATCGGCTCCTTGGTCGAGGAGCTGACCCTGGCACAGATTGCTCGGCCGAAAACCGGCTGCTCCACCCATGTGGTGGAGCCCCTGCAATTGAAGACTGGTGCCCTGACCAAGGATTCTCGGTCAGGTCAGGGCTTGCCCCACAAGTTGTCGGTCACGCTTACCCCCAATGGGCCTTAGTGAGTGGAGGGTGGCTGAGGCACTCGGCAGCTGTTTGCGGACTCATGAGTATGACTCCTCCCTGTATTCCAGGCCCCTCGACCTGGAATCCTCTGGGGGTCTGTCGGTGGACGAGAGCCCATCCTCGTTCCTGGGAATTCTTGGGCTCATCTGAGTCTACTGGGATGCAGCTCGAACCCCTGCAGAAACAGGCCAGATATCCCCTCAGATTTTGGACCGAGGGGATTCACCAACGGAGGACTTTCCAGTGACAGGGGCCATTGTTGGTCCGGCCCTGGAGTTGTGGCAGCGGCCTGCATCCTGTCCTGCGCCTTCGGCCAGGATGGCCCGCAAGTATGTAGTCCTGACCGGGCCCCTCTCCGGGTTTTAGGAGCTCCCTTCAGCTGAAGGGTTGGTAACCGATGGTGTCTTCTGGCGCTCCGGAAACTCTACGAACAGAGAAGCTCCCGGACAAGGAGTCTAAAACGTTGGACTACTCCAAGCGCAAAGTTTACGCTGCCTCCTCCCTGGGCCTTCAACAGGCTAGCTCGGCTTTATTGATGGCACACTTTTCACACGCCCTTATGGGCTCCCTGAATGAGGTGCTTCATCTCCTGGCTGACCTTCAAACAACTGTCTAGCAGGTGCAGGATCAGGGAAGTGTGGTGGCCAAGCAACAGCTCCAGACTGCCTTGGACGTCGGAGACTCTTGTGCCTGGTCAGTAGCGGTCACAGTAGCCATGTGCCGCAGAGCTTGGCTGCGGATCTCCACCTTCATGGCGGATACCCAGCACAAGCTGGCAGACGTCCCCTTCTTGGGCACCGACTTGTTCGGGCCTGGGGTGGAGGGCCATCTCCAGAGGATCAAAGAGTCCAACGCCACCTTGGACTCTGTCACATCTATCCAGAAGGACAAAGGCTGCCAGCAACAGCATAAGCCCTTTCGCCCCTGCAGCACTTCCGGCCCAGCAGCACCAGCAACAGGGCCAGCAGGCTGACGCTTGGCACACCACAGCCAAGCCTGCTGCTTCCTCCTACAGGAAGCCTGGAGGGAAAGGTCCAGGTGACTCCTTGGCCGGCCCTTCCTCCAAGCCTGCCCAGTGACTGAGGGGTGCCGCCCCCAACCTTGTCACTCCTCCCTTGGGTCCCCCTGTGGGGGGACGGCTCAGCCACTTCCTTTCCGTCTGGTCCGCTATAAACATGGACCATTGGATGCTGGAAGTGGTCAGCGAAGTCTGCCTCTGGGTCGGCGGACCCCTCCCTATCGAGCCACATCGCCCCTCGGGAGGCGCTCTGGTTTGCAGCCTCTGTCTGCTCGTCGAGCCGACATAGCTCTGCTCCTCCAAAAGGAGGTGATCAGCAAGGTTGGTGGATCCTCCTCCATGCCCAGGGTTTGTGTCCAGGTAATTCCTGGTCCCAAAACGGATGGGGGCTGATTCCCCATTCTCTCTCTGCACGAACTGAACAAGTTCCTAAGGCTGCGCACCTTCAGGATGGTCACTCTGGCTCAGATCATACCATCCTTGGAACTAGGCGTGTGGTTTTGCTCTCTGGGTCTCCAGGACGTGTTCTTTCACGTCCCAATCCGTCTCACATTGGCGATTCCTCTGCTTCAGAGCAGAGGGATCCCTCTGAGTTCCAGGCCATGCCCTTCCGTCTTTCTCCAGCTCCCAGGGTCTTCACCAAATGTATGGCAGTGGTGACAGCATTCCTGCGGCACTAAGTGGTCTGGGTGTACCCTTACCTGGATGACTGGCTGATAGCAGCCCCCTCCAGGTTGGAGATGGAGTGGTACAGAGATCTGGCCCTGCAGGTCTGCTCTCAAATTAGTCTCCTGATCGACAAGGCCAAATCAGAGCTCGTACCATCACAGGTGATTGAGTTCATCAAGGCAGAGCTCGACTCTCTAAGCCAAAGCCTGGCTCTCAGCGGACAGGGCCAAAGTCCTTTCCTCCTTTAGTTTCTGGTTGGGCAATTGTGCCCTGCCCGGGACTTTCTGCGCCTTCTGGGTCTCATGGCAGCTTGCACCAACGTGGTCCGTTGGGCCTGCTGGCATATGCGTCTCCTGCAATGGGGGCTGGCCCACCAGTGGTCAAAGTGCACCGGTCCTTTGGACCAGCCAGTGACCGTGACCCAGAAGATGTGGGACAGCCTGCAGTGGTGGCTCGTCCCAGCTCATCTGCAGGAGGGTATCCCGTTTGTCTGCCCCGAGCCAACGGTCATTCTTACGACCGCCCCTTTGAGTTGGGGTGCCCATCTGGGGGAACTCCGGGCCCAGGGCCTCTGGTCCCCTCAGGAGTCTCTGCCACATCAACCTGCTGGAGCTTTGAGCAGTTCGACTAGCCCTCACCGCCTTCGCTCAGTTTGTACTGGGTCAGGTGGTTCAGGTCCAGACGAACACCATGACCATGTACTGTCTCAACTGGCAGGGTGGGATGCACTCCTTGCCATAGTGCAAGGAAGCTATCTGCATTTGGTCTCTCGATCAAGCCTGGAGGCAGATCTCCTAGCCATCCATGTGGCAGGAGCCTCGAACAGTCTGGCCAATGCCCTCAGCCGAATAGGCGCTGCATCTCGCGAGTAGTCTCTCCTGCCGGAAGTAGTTCAAGACCTGTTCTTCCATTGGGGCACTTCTCAGATGGACCTGTTCACCTCCAGGGAGAACGTGAAGCTGAGGCTGTTTCATGCCCGCCCCCCTCAGCAGGCTTGCTGCAGGGGGATGCCTTCTTGAGGCCGTGGACCCCGGGCCTCTTCTAAGTCTTCCCTCCATTTCCCTTGATCCACAAGGTGCTTCTCAAGGTGAAGAGGGACAAGTCGCAGGTGATTCTGGTAGCCCCAGCCAGGCCTTGCCAGTTCTGGTACCCAGATCTCCTCAGCCCCAGGGTCCAGGCTCCTGAAGTGGCTTCCAGCCTGCCTGGACCTGATCTCAGTCAACAAGGGGAAGGTACTCCATCCGGAACCTTCAATCCCTGCAGCTGACAGCCTGGTTCCTGAGTGGCTAGAGTTCCAGGCCTTGGGTCTTTCCGACGCGGTCATAAACATCATTGAGGTGTCACGTAAGGAGTAGACCAGAAAATGCTATGCCTTTAAATGGAAGAGATTCTCCATTTGGTGTCAGAACAAGGGGTTGGACCCCTTTTCCTGTCCATTGGCTAGCATTTTGGACTACCAGTGGTCCCTTTCTCAGCTAAGGCTTCGGTCGACCCTTAAGATGCACCTGGCAGCCATCTCTGCCTACCGGGCGTGGGCCAGCAAGCAGTCGGTGGCGCAGGAGAAGGTGGTCTGGCGTTTTCTCAAAGGTCTTGACCACCTATCCCGTCCGGTGTGAGAACCTCCACCTCTGTGGGATCTACTGCTGGTATTGGGCAAGCCATTCAAACCAGTGCACAGCTGCGATATCTCCCACCTGTCGCGGAAGACCGCCTTCTTGGTGGCTACGTCAGCCAGAAGGATGGGAGAGCTCCAGGCACTTCCCATAGTCTCCTTATCTGGTCTTCCACAGGGACAAGGTTGTCCTTTGCCCCCACCTGGAATTTTTTCCAAAGGTGGTGTCTGAGTTTCACTTGAATCAGGTGTCGAATCTGCCGGTGTTCTACCCCAGTCACACCGTGGAGGCCGAATATAGGCTTCACACTTTGGACCCTAGAAGAGCGCTTGCTTATTACAAGGAGCGGACAGCTGAAGTTCAGGGAGAGGTTGCCAACTGTTTGTCACCTATGCTGAAGCCGCACCTGGCAGACATGCTGCCAAGCAGATGATTAGCAGGCGGGTCACCTCCTGCATAGATCTCTGCTATAGGTTGGCGGGCATGGAGCCACCCAAAGGGATAAGAGCTCATTCTGCCTGCCATACCACTGCTTCGGTGGCTGCTTCTAGGGACGTCCCTGTCCAGGAAATCTGCAGGGCTGCTACCTGGAAGTCGGCACACCTTTATTTCCCATTACCACACTGACCTAGAATCACGCCGGGATGCTGGTTTTGGGACCTCTGTTCTCCAGTCCTTAATCCCCAAGTATGTATCGGGGGTGCGCACCTTGCCTCCATCCTCCCAGAGAACTGCTAGGAGTCTGCCAGACAGTGTGGATTGAACATGGCCACGTCCCTAGAAATATAGGTTACTCACCTGTAACAGGAGTTCTAGGAGTGGTATATGTTCATCCACACGACCCATCTGGCTTCCAGCGGGCTAGATCTGGCGTCATGGGACGAAGCTGAGAGTTTTACTACCTGGGTGGGAGGAGCCAGCTTGAAGACTTTCAAACAACATGAAGTCTTGCTATATTATAGACATTAGCAGTTTGATCCAGCTCTAGAACTGCCCCGGAGTGAAATGGTTAAAACCATTCCAAAATAGAATTTTAGCACGAGAGCAGCTCTATCTGTGTCATTTCAAACTTGGACTGTCAGATTCTTTACTCCGCCTCAGTGAACAGTCGCTCCGGAGATTTCTCCTTCTGCTCGGTTCATTAAAAAGTGTTTTCTCGGTTGGATTTAACAGAGAATAGTTTTATTTTAACAGCAAAACTGTTCGGTTCAAGCTCTGTCTGTGGTAACCGTAAGTAAATGAAGGTTTTCTGTGTGGAACTTGTAAGTTATCGGTTCGGTTTGAACCAATCAGTGGGTTTAAAACTCATTTAAAACTAAAAGTTACTATTTTAGAGTCACGGTTCCGGTTCTTATGGTTCTAAACGGATTTATACGTTTTTTCCAATACCGTGACATGTTAGGAACCGATAAGGTGTCTTCCTGGCCTCCGTTAAAAGGGCAAGTTTTTGGTTAGGCTGGCATTATGCACGAAACCCAAAGAAAAACCGGGCCCACTGGGTTTCAACACTGTGATGTTTGTGGGAAGTCTTTGCCAAGGCTGACCCACACCACATGTTTGTGTCTGAGGTTTGGCCACCTCCAGTCAGACTGCCAGGTATGTAGAATTTCCCTGCAGCCACCCTGGAAAAAAGATTGGGCAGGCTCAGGGGGCGAGAGGCCAAAAGTCTGCTGACCCGGATGGCCAGCTCGGTTCGGTGCCAACCGAACCAGAGGGAGTGCCCTCTGACCAGGGCCAGACTTCCTCTGGCAAAAGAAAAGCTGGCTCTGAGGAACCAATTCCAGTAAAGAAAACAAGAAAATCAGCAGGTCTGGAGTCCAAAACTCCTTCTCCAACTGCTGCAGAGATAGCAAAAGCCATACAAATTGTCCAGTCACTGTCTCGGGGTCCATCCGAACCACCACTATCTGGTAAAAGGTCGGTTCGTCCAGTCCCAGTGATTCAGGATTATGATATTGAGGAATTTTTATGAACCAGAGGAGGGGGAGGAGGATTATGAACAGTATGAATGTGGCTGGGACGGTCTGGGTGTGCCCATTGAACCGGACATCTCCCCAGACAGACCTTTAGAATCTCCCCCTATGCTGTCTGAGTCCCCATCTCATTTTATGTTTTATAAAAAAGTTGCTGAAACCCTCCAGCTTCCTTTAGAAGAGGCTGTGGATGAGCAAGAGGAGCCTGATTTTGTAGAAATGATGGATATTCAGAGTCTAGGAGATTGTCTATTCTTACATAAGTCTTTTAGGAAACAAACAATTAAAATTTTAAAGCTCTAATTCTGTGCCTCCTGTAGATAAAAAGATGGACAGAAGGTATACATTGTCAGCCCTGATACAGAATTCCTTTCTCAGCAATGCAGTCATGTTGGGGTAGTTCAGGCTGCTGCCTGTGATAAATAATATTCCTTGGCTACATCCTCCTGACAAGGATTCCAGGAAGATTGATGCCATGGCAAAAAACAGTATATGGCAGCCTCTCTGGGACTCGGGAAAGCAAATTATATGGCTTATGTAGCTAGGTATCAGAAATCTAGATGGGATACTGTTATGCAATTGGCCAAGCAGGCCATGGCCAGCTGGCTAGTGAACTAGAACAGGTGGCTGCTGATGGCATTGAAGCCTCTAAGGTTCAGTTTCATGCTGCTGTGGATGTTAATGATGTTTCCTCTAGGGTCATGGCCACATCTGTAGCTTTTAAGTAGGTTGGCCTGGCTCAGGTGTACTAGTTTGTCATGGGATACCCAGACTAAGGCTATGGATTTTCCTGTGGTGGGAAATTCTCTGTTTGGAGAGCAGACAGAGAACTACATGAAGAGATGGATGAATATAGGACTACTTTCAAGAGTGCCGGGCTGGAGGCGGCAAGCCACTCCTCAAAGGCATGCCCCAGGGGTAGGTGAGGCCTTTCTACCGAACTCAGGCCTCCTCTGCTATGCTCAGAGGGGCTACTGCAGAGCAGGGAGCAGGCGAGGGGTGGGCAGACCTGCTCCCACCCCAGCCTAAAGCTCTGCGAAACAGGCACCTGATGGGGTGCCCAGGGCCGGTCTTCTGTACCAGTGGGGGCAGGCTGCTTACTTCAGTCAGAATTGCTGCTTTAATCTCAGACAAGTGGGTTCTGGAAGTAGTAAGCCAGGTCTGGTTCTCAGCTTCAAAAGTTTCCCAAGTTGAAAGCAGACTTTTCTACCTGCAAGTGCTTCAGAGACCCTCGCTCTGGAAACAGAGGTCTCATCCTGTAGCTCTCAGAGCAGTAGAAGGTTCCTCCCCTGCATCAGGGCAGGGGTCTGTATTCAGATACTTCCTTACCCAAAAAGACAGGAGAATGGCGGCCCATTTTAGATCTCGGATATCTGAACAAGCATCTTTTGAAACCAAAGTTCAAAATGGTAACTCTGGCAATGATTTTACCTTCCCTAAGGCCAGGGGACTGGCTAGCCTCCCTGGACCTCAAGGATGCCTATTTCCATGTCCTAATCAGAAGATCCCATCGAAAGTACCTCAGATTCGAACTGCCCTCAGGTCATTACCGGTTCAGAGCAATGCCCTTCGGCCTTACCTCTGCTCCAAGGGTATTCACAAAGTGTCTAGCAGTGGCCCACTTAATGAGGCAGAGGATTGCTGTTTTTCCCTATCTAGACGACTGGCTTATTGTAGGCCAGTCCCCAGAACAGGTAAAACCTCACCTGCAGGTCACCCAGCAGCTTCTCACCTCCCTGGGTTTTCTGCTAAACCTACCAAAGTCGGTTCTGGAACCAGTCCAGGTACTCACCTTTATAGGGGCAGAATTGGACACAAAGCTAGCCAGAGCCTTTCTTCCCCAGAAAGGGTAAGGAATTTAGTGGCTCTGGCCTCTTCCTTCACTCTGCAGGTCTCTCGACCAGCAAGGCCTTTCTGCAGCTCCTGGGGCACATGGCTGCATCCACAGCTGTTGTGCAGGAGCCAGATTTCAGATGAGACATTCAGTTTCTTGAGAACCTTTTGGTCTCAGAGAAGAGACCCCTTTCCAAGTTGGTCCCAGTGATCAACC